>PVHY01003825.1:0-13916 GCA_004024945.1 Uropsilus gracilis
AAAAATATTTAAAAAAAAAAAAAAGAAAGGTAAGGGCTAGGCTTGGGTATCATTTAGTGGTGGGATCTCAGTTAATATGTGGAATGATGACATTGATTCCTATTGTGCCTCCTCTGTAAGATAATTATAAAAATAAAGTGAGATAAGGGCTATAAAATTGTTCTGAAAATTAACTTTTGATTGAAGGATGATTCTTGTCATCTGAAGTATTTCTTTTTAGTTTGGGGGCTCTCTACCCCAGTAGCATAGTGTCTGACTGGGACAGAAGCTTTTAATTTTTACTTCCCTCATCATATTCTACCCCTCTTTAACCCACTAGAAAAAATAAAGACCACTCAGGATCAAAATAATTGTTAATAAAAATAAAAGGAAAGAAAAAACAAAAAAAATTATATAAATTCCACTCGCTCTTCATATGTTCTTAGAATGAGACATCATTAATAGCTTTGACCAGATATCCCAGGTCTGGATGAGGGGTTCCTCATTTGAATTTATTAGTTTCCTTTGACAGTTTGAAACTCCTGGATATACTGTGATAGAAGAGGTCACAGTTTGCAAGATGAAATGTCCTTCAAAGCAGTATGAAACCTCTAAATCCCATGCGTGGAAGACTCAGTGCTTGTACTGTAATTGCTTCTTAGTCTGGTCCTCAGGGATAAGCCCAAAGCCAAGATATTAGTTTGGGTCCATCTCTTGTACTTTTGCTTTTGCATTCAGATCTCTGAACTTGCTGAAATGTGTTAGATGACATGCAGTCAGAAAGCTCTCTGTGAGGAAACCATTTGAAGAAAGTCCTGGGTATGGCTTGGTTCAGCAAGTATGGGGAGACACCTGTGCTCTCAGCAATGCTCCCCATTTGCTTGTCCCACTCCAAAGTGTGAATACAGAAGCCAGCCCAGGGCCTATCTCTCCTGAACCCTCAGCTTTTCTTAAGTGCTTAGAAGGTTGGTGGGCCATGGACCTGTCCCAGAGACCTGGTGATGTAATTACTTCCAGAGCCAAGTACCTGGAGAAATCATGTGAGTAGCTAAAGGACTTGCAAATGCAGAACATGCAGACAAGAAACTGGGTTGGAGAGCATGGTGTGATTTTTCATCCTGTACTCACTTTTCAGAGAGTGAGGAGACAGTGTCCTCCAAAGAGGATACCTCCTGGGTCCACAGCTTTGCCCCTCCATGCTGAAAAGTCCCCTCCACATTAGGTTGTCTATGTGAACACCTGCTACTCAAAGTGTGATCCACCAATCAACACATTCAGCATATCTGGGGTTAAAAGTGCCAGTTATGGAGCTCATGGCAGAGCTGCTAAATCTCAGGGGGACTTGACCTTGAAATCTCTCTTTCAGTAAACTCCCTAGGGAATTTTGTGCACTTTGAAAGCCTGAGAAACACTGGGTTAGAATATGGATGCTGCTTGAAGAAGACTGTGAAGATCTAGAGAGTAAAATCAAATGCAGAAAAGTGACAAATGCAGAATCTCCATGTAGTGCAGCAGAGATTCACATAGAATTGACTCTTACAGTCAGTGCCAACTCTGCCATCTTGCAGGTTATCTTTATTAATCCAGTTTTTCTAACATTTGTTCACAGTTGGTTATTTCCATTCTCTTGGTTCTGAAGAAATATAGTCCTTTCACGCTCTACTCTTTCAATTCCAGTTTGAAGCTACAGTTTTCAAGGGCCTCTGAATTCTGGTTTAATCACTTTACCCTAATTCCTGTAGTTATAGCTTTCCTCTAGCCTTTTTCCTTGTTGGCTCAAGGATCTCCCAAGAGGTCTCTTTGCTCTGCTTTTCCTAAGTTTCTGGTTTTTTGTTCCATATCTTCTTCAATTTCTGAAACAATAAGTATCTTGACAAAGTTTTATTTCTTATTCTTTATGTCATGGTCACATGACTGTTCACAGGAGTTTTAAGATTCAGAGTCCTCTCCTCTCACCCTCAGTTACATTTGGGTTTCCATGTCAAACAGCTCGATTATATTACATCCTGCTATCCCTCAAAGTTGGTCCTAATTGCTTTAGCTTGAGGATGCTAGATAAAGGAGGAGATGTACTCAGACATTAAGATAAAGTTGCCAGATTTTGCTTGGGAAAAGTTGTAGCCTGTTTTGGCTACAAAGTAATGGGAAGAATGGGTCATAAGAGTTATCAGCAGGATCCAACCAGGCTTAAAGGGAGCTGAATTCAAAATACATTTATTGCACTCTTAAACAATGAACAGGATGTGTATTATGAGATGCTCAAGAATAGGACCAGGATGGTAATGGCACAGTTAAAAGCAGGATAAGGTTCAGATGATAAAGAAAACCCAATATTAGCACACTCCAAAAACAGTGAGGCATGCTTCTTTGTACATAGTAGTCATTTGAAAAAATATCTTTGCTAAAAGAAGTAATTTTTCCAAAAAGCATGTATTTGATTATGTATGCTTTTTCACCTAGTTGCTGTGACTTTCCAGAGAACTTTTTGTAAAGCTTTATTTCCAAGGTCACGTGCCACAGATACTCCTAATCCTACTTGTCTTCCTCCTGCTTCTGTGATAATGGATAGGGCAACAGCAGGATGGAGTTTTACTGGAAAATGTGAAGGAGACACTTGGACTTGAGACAAAAGAGAACTTGTAAACATATTAGTCTTTGGGGAAATCTTACTGCAAATTGCTCTGAAAGATATAGACCAAGAAAAAAAGGCAGACAGAAAGGGTGAGGAACGAGAAATGGAGTTTTAAAGGAAAACAGAAATAGTAGCTTAGATTGGATGGGTTGTTTTACTAATAAACTTAACAACCCAAGAAGCCTCATGTCATGATTAGCAACTATATTTAAGTTTAAATCTAAAGCTTGGAATTTGTAGGCACAGAGTGCTTACCAGACTTTTTAATCACTCCTCTCAGGGTTGGCACCTCATGTAGCTACTGAGGGGAGACCACCTGGTCTAACAGAATGAGAAGGGACCTTGGTCCAGAGCTGCCTTTACCATAATCTCAGTGTTTATTATCTTTGGTAGCCCTTTCCCTTCTGGATACTCCAGTTTCTTCTCCATAAAATGGGTGGTTTGGACTAGGTCAGTGGTTCTGAATGTGGTCCCTGAACCAGCAACATCTGGAAATTTGCTAGAAATGTTAATTTCCACTATGTCAGAATCTCTGAGGTTGGGGCCAAAAAATCCTCTTCTAATAAGTCCTCCAGATGGTTCTAATAATCTCAAGTTTGAGACCCACTGGTCCAGTCATTCTGTATTTCTAGAAATGTAGTCAGCACACAACAGGTAGATGCAGGTGCTCTTGCTTACCTTTCACAGCTGCTTAATGGTGGAATGGAGTGGAGCTACTCTGTATGAATGATGTCACTGCCCATCCTTCTCTTCCTCCAGGGCCAGATGACCCACTGTAGTTATAGCAAACATATGCCTAGGACAGTGGCAAGGCAAGACTATTCATCAGCATTATTTCTGGTTGGGAAAACACTGATACCTGATATTTTCCAGAAGACATTATACTAGTCCTCACAGAAAATCTCAGGTCTTTATTAAACCTCTTTATATTTACTTAATTGCTTAGTGATCTCCCCTTGTTTCATTTTTAAAATTCTCAGGGTGAGCATGGAGAGCTGGTGGGTGCTTTACAAACTTGTTAGAGTTTAGGAAATTTAAAGTGCTCCAACTTGCCCTATCTTTCTCTTGTTTTCTTTTGAGGTATATAGTAAATAACTTCCCATACTGGATGGACATTAGGATATGTCTTATGACGGGTGGTGCTCTAGATCAATAAAACAGTATTGGATTGTTGGTATTCCTTAGCAGCTCTCCTCTTTCAGTCTTTCACCCACACTCTTAGCAGCAGTCGAACTTTTACAATCTTGTGGTTGAAACTAGTGTTCATGAGCAGTGGCACCTTGGTTTAGGCATTCTGACAAGCTCAAGCAAGAAGGTATCTTCTTGGTTCTTTGTTCAGCTCCCATGGTCATGGTAGCCCCAAGATTCTTCTTGCTACAGATAAGCAACTACCTCTGGCCAGCTTTGGGCAATGAATGATACATGTTCTAGAAGACACATGTGAGTAGAAAAAGCTTTAGATATATACCTTACCCTCATGGATCTTGCCATCTAGTAGACACAGATATCAGCAGGCAAGAGCAGTGCAGTATGCTAAATGCTCAAGTAGGGCGGTTGGGTGTGACTTCACAGAGGAAGTGACACCATCTAGGTCCTGAAAAAGAACTGATCCACTTTTTTGTGGAAAAAAAGGGCTATAGTATCATGTTCACAAGCTCTTGGGCACACTCAGAGTGAGCGAAAGCTTTGGCATGCAAATTATGTTTCAATATAGCTGTGTGCAAAAAAACCACATTTTTTAAAGTGCTTAGAACAAAGTACATTTGGAAAATAATAAGAAAGTCTGTGACCAACTTGTGAGGCCAGAGGATTTTATTGTAATCTCATTGTGAAGTTTTGTCAGTCAAACTAAGATGTTTAAGTGGTTTTAAGATGTTTAAATTTCTGAATTTAGGACAGTGTTAAATAGAAAATGGAGATGTGGAAGTCAGCAGGACAAACTGTGGGATTTGCTGTTATCAGCCAGAAAAGGTGATGTTCTTTAGCACTAAATATAACTCATTTTCTTGGCAGCCCAGGAAACAAAAAGAAAAGTGTGGTTAGATAGCTCTCATTAACTGATAAAGAGAAGCATGTCAGTTTATCAAGAGAGACACATTACTTACCTAGTCTTATCCTCTAAGGAATTTCTGATGTATACCTTAATATTGTGATCTTTAACAATACAGTTTAAAATAATAATTTTAAATTTCTTTAAACTAGCTACTAAGTAAGAGTTAAGACCATAATTTCATTGTTTTTTCCAGTAGTGAAGTAATACATGTTCACTGAAGTACATATACTATTCATAAAAAGAACAAAATAAAATTGCTGGTCATGCCAGTACTCAGTGTTTTTATCTATATAGATAGATTTTAAAAAGCATGTACAAAATAAGACCGTTTAATACATTTCATTGTACCTGCACTTTTTGATTATAATTTGAATTATAATCCCTAATATATTAGGGATAATTTCCCACATCAGTATTCTTATATAATAAAGTTTTATAACATTTTCTGAGTATACTAAAATTTAATAGTCTCCTACTGTTTAACCTGTATTCAATTTTTTGATGTTTTGTTCAATATGTTGATGAACACTCTTAATTAAATCATTGGTTCTATTCATAATGTTTCCTGTATCAGCACCGTTGGGGCTGATAATGTCAGAAACCCAAGTCAAACTAGTTTAAATGAAAAAAAGAAAATTATTGTTATAATCACTGAAACAACTGGGACTATTCTGGCTTCAAGCATGGCTGAATTTAAGTGCTCAAGTGATCCCATTCCAAACTCTAGCTTTTTTTTTCTTCTCAGCTCTACTTTCTTTGTTGTTTTATTTTCACGCAGGCTCTTTTCCACAAAGTAGTAAAGATGGCCATTGGCAGCTGCAACTTCATATGGTCTTCATGAATCTCAATTCTAGAAGACTCTTTCCTGATAACTCCAGTAAATATCTCAGGGTCACATGTACACCCTTGAATCAATCATTAAGCCAAGTCTGGAATTCTGTAATTAGCCTGGAATGACTATCTGGCCACTCTGGGGTGGGGTCAGCAACATTTAAGTCATATAGATAAACAGAATTACTATTTGTATGGGAAAGGATGATTCCTCAAAGAAAGGGATGCTGGGCACATCAAAAATCAAGCAAAGTTCCATAAGAGGTCTATTTGAATCACATTAATATATTTAAAAATAAATATTTATGACGTATGTACAGTTAAGTTGATCCTATATTTAGTTATCTATATATCTCTATGTAGATACATATAGTTGAATTGAATTTCAGAAACATCTATCAGTTTTCATTTTCAGTAACGGTTTGTGAGAAAGTATTTTTAAGCCAAATAACCATTGGACAGTATCATTCTATTTTTAAAATCATTTTATTTTTATCAAAATAATACTTCTATAAAAGAAGCCAATTAGAACCAGAGGTGTGCTATAAATTGGTTTTCTCATGGGAATAAAAGCCCTGATTTGTAGTTTTTAATTAATGTTCGTGAAGTAAATGCTCCCATTGTGGCTTCTCCTGTAATGGAGGTGCTTAACAACAGAGTTTAATAAGGAATAGCAATCTCCTTGCCTACCCCGTCCTAACACCAAATCCTTCTCTCCAGAGGGGGCCTAGCTCAACAGTTATATTATAAACTTTCACATTTTAAAAAAGTTTATGCAAATATATCTTAATTTATCCATTTTAAACATTATAGGAATAATAGAACCAGGTTTCTTTTATGAGTAATTTAACTCTTATAAGGTTTCCCTACTTCCTACTCCATTGTTCTCCAGATTTAACTGATTTGGGGGGACTTAGAGCAACAGTAGCCTTTACCTTATTACATCCATGCAAATCTCCTTTATTGCTAGGTCATGAAATACACCTCATGCCTCCTTGTGCAGTCCATAGCTTTACTTGGAGTTCACAATTTCCTTGATGTTTTTTCATAATTTTTAAGAATTTTCTGTGTCTATAACACTCTGGTGATAATCATGTTGCAATCTATATATGTATCAAATCAATATCTGAACACATTCAACTTACACAGTGATCATATGTGTCCATTGTACTTAAACTGAAAATTTTTTTCTGTATCTATAACTATTTCCCCCAAATTTTGTAATTTATTTGTTATAAACCTATGTGTCTTATGGAGTTTCTGCTTTAAAACACTGATTGCTCTTTTGTCCCATGCAAACTTCCCTCTTGTAATCTAGTCTATCCCATTCTAATACCAGTGGGTTGTTTTCAGACCTACCTTATAGCTCTGGTCCTGGCACTTTCTTTCAACTCTCTCCTATTTTGACTTCTGTTTTAAACCTATACCTATGCCTTCCTGGTGTATTTTACTTTTTTTAGAGAAGTTCTTCCAGATGTTTCCTAAGATAGGTAGCAGAGAAGGCAAAATTTTTGAGATTTTTTTTAAAGAATGAAAATGTCTTTTGTGCTCTATTTGACTGTTTGGCTGGGTATGATATTTTAGGTAGAACACAATTTCTCCATAATTTTAAAGATTTTGCTCTATTGTTTTTTGACTCATTATTATTCTTCAAAAACTACTGGAATTGCTAGTATAGCAGGAGGGAAATTACAACTAATTTTAACTTATATTTTTTCAATGAACTCTACAATTTGTATACTAGCTGTCTCCTGTGGTCACCTCTATTTTTGACATGCACCAACCTTGGAAACATTGAAAATTTTCTTATAAGAACTCTCCAAAGAGAAGACAACCCTTTAATGTTCAACATGGAATTTATCTGATGTTTTCTAAGAGACAAAGAAATGGGGGTTTACATTGCACATTTGTCTTGTAACTCAATTCCTCACTAGATATTTTGTTTAATTAGACATTTCTGTTTTCTTGAATTGGTGCTTTTTTAAGGTGTAAAATAATAAGTAAATAAATTTCAAATAATTGGATACTATTTAGTAATGAACAAACTTGATAAATGCGACAGTATAAATAATACAAAATAAATTTCACATTCATTAAATTTGTAATTCATTAAATTATAAATTTGTGAGTTTTGATAAACATATACACCTGTGTAACCACTAACATGAGGATATGGAACAACCCATTAGCTCCCCAAATTCTTTCCTGCCCCCAATAACCAATCTTCATCTTACACTTACCTGCTCCCTGACAATCAGTGATTTATTTTCTGCCCTAACTGTACTGGTTTTGTAAGAATGTCAAATAAATAGAATCAGAATATGCAGCCTTTAGAATCTGGCTTCTTTAACTTAATATAATTTTTTTAAAGTCATCTATACTATTGCATTTATTTTTGTTGTTGTTGTTCTTTTTTCTTTTTCTTTTTTGAGACTAGATCTCTCTATTTTTGCCTGTGGAACCGCAGGCTCATGTTGCCTGGAGTACCGTGGACTCAAGCAACCCCCAGTCTCAGCTTCCCAGGTAACTGGGATTACAGGCGTGCGCCACCATGCCCAGCTATTTTTTGGGACTAGGTTTCACTATGTTGCCCTGAGGGGGACTTGAACTGCAATCCCTGGCCCTGCCATGGCTTCCTAGGCTGCCACCTACAGGCATGCGCCACTATGCCCGGCTACTATTGCATTTATTAACAGTAATTCATTTATCAACAATTTATTTACTTTAAATTTTTCATGTAGGATTATGTTCCATTTTAGTTAATTTTTATAAGGGCACAAGATATGAATTGAGGTTTTCTTATTTAGTTTTTCATATTGAATCTTTCATTTCACAATTATAATCTTTGCAATTGTTTTAGCAAAACTCACTGAAAAGAATATCTTTTCCCAATTGAATGGCTTTTGTGCCTGTGTGGAAAATCAATCGATCATTTATGTGTGGATTATCTTTATTCTGTTCCAATAATCTAAATACCTAGCTTTTCTCTAGTACCACACTGTCTTGATTAATTAAGTGTTAAAGTAAGTCGGGAGGTGCTAGTACAAGTCCTCCAGCTGATGTTCTTTTGAAAGATTGCTTTTGTTACTCTAGTTCTTTTACAGTAAAGAACTTGCCATTATATGGGCAAGAAGTCTAGAGAGATAGTGTCTGTTGACCATCTTTCTCTCACCCCATGTGCTGTCCTCACCCTGCAGGCCTTCACTGAAATGGGCACTGTTGAATTGGTTGCAGGGGCCCCCCAGGGAGCTACCTTGGTTCTGGGTCTTGTATTGAGTAATGATGGAGGTGATGACCAACTCTGAGCTATGCAGAGCACTTTCTTAATGCTCCACAGACTCACCTTGAGAGACAGGCAAGATGAAGAGAGAAAATGCATTATTTCAGGAATAAAATTACTTTACATGCAGTCAAATTCCCTTGTTTTACAAATGTGGAAACAGGGCCTCATGAGTTTCACTAATATTTCTAAAATCTCTGCATTATCTAGCAGAAGAACAAAGCTTAGAATTCCAGGTTCTTAGTTTGGTCTTAGCTCAACAACTAAACTGAAGGACATGGAATATAAGTGTTTTAGATAAAACCTATTGAGTTTGACTTACCCTGAATCTCTTGAGAACAAATAGGCTTTCACCATTTATGCTTCTCATCTGAAGAATCATTACAACTCTTAGTCAAACCAACCAAAAGGTGATGAAATTTTTTAAAAAATTGTTTCTTTGGGACTGTCCCTGACTGAGCTAAATCTTTTCTGGATAATGTTAATATCTATATATCTGGACCACCATATCCAAGGAAAATACTATATTTGAGATCTGAGTCTTCTACAAGAAACATTAAGTGACAAATCAAGCTGAAGTGATTAAAAAGAAATAAGAAATTACTAATACTATTGTAAATGATATTTGGGATACTTGCCTGATTGTTAAACTTGCATCTCACAAAATTTAAAGGTTAATTATCTTTCTGAGTGTGGATAACTGTTCTGGAAACCATGGAAGAAAATGGTCACTTTATTTCTCTAAAGCACAGCTTCTTTATCTGCAATCTGCAATTGTTCTGCTTTTCTATCACCATGTGACTCCAAACAATAAGTGTCACATACTTTGTTTCTAAATCTGCCATTTGTAGTGGGCTCAGCAGGAAAGGTTCATCTGTTCCACATGCCATGAACTGAATGCTAGAAGATTCACTCTCAAGACAGCAGGCAAAGTGGTGTAGGAGCTTGGCTGAGAGTTTAGGAAGATTTAAAGGCTGGAGATCTTGATTCCTCTATGTGACCTGAGCTTCCTTGCAGCATAATGACTGAGTTCCAAGGTCAAGTGTGCTAAGAAAGAAGCCATACTACTTTTTTAAGCCCTAGCCTCAGAAGTCACATAGGATCACTGACAGAGTAAAATGACTATCTATAAGTCAATACACATGACAATACACTCAGGTTTAAGTAAAGGGGGACACAGACTTGACCTCTGATGGAGAGTGGCAGGGTTCTGGAAAAGCACTTGCAACTGGGAATATTATACCCATTTTTGGAAAATACAAGGGTAGAGGCCAGATTATATGTGGTTATTCAGACTGATGAAAATTTCTAAGAGTGGGTTTAGAAACAGTCAATTTTTGTTTAAATTTTCACCATAGCAAGATGAAGCTTCTCCATTCTCCATCAGACAGAGGCAAATAGTTGGGTCTCCTGATTCCCTGTTACATTTGAGGTTTTTTGTCTGATTGAAAGGCTCAAACTTGCCTGAGCCCAAAAATCACCTGTTGCTCTCATTAAGACACATGTCTCCCTGGAGATGCTGATTCACCAACTTTGGATGAGGCTTGGGTTCATACGCCACCTAAGAAATATATGTATATAACACATTACTCTGTGGCTCATGATCTTTGAAGCTCATGAACAAGTCTCTTAAGCTTTCTGAGTCACAGTTTCCTTTTCCATATAGTGAGAGACATTAATAGGACACACCTTATGGAGAAGCTATAAAAGTTAAATAAGATTGTGTGTGTGAGTGTAATGCGTGTGTGTTTGTGATATTAGTAAAATGCCTATCCCATGGCAAATACTTTTATGTTTTTGCTGTTATTGTTCAGATTGCTGTTCAGGCACGCAGTAGTGAGGACCTATATGATGGCATTGTGATAGAAAGGAGGAAATGACTACAAGGCAAATTTTAGGAGTGGAGTGACTAAAACTGGTGATTAGATGTGTAAGTCAAGGAAATAAAAGAGGTAAAGATTCTTGGGGAGTCAGCTTAGAGGAAAGTGCAGTATACAGATCAGGTTGACCCCCCCTGAAAATTACACCATGTCATGTCTACTAGTACAACTTTGGCGGGGGCTCAGTTTTGTGCTCAATGGTTGCAAAGTCAAGTACCACTACCTCTGTCAGCTCAGAAGAGGATGGATCCTAGCAAAGGATTCAGAGCACTGTATTCAGAGTCTTGCTATTAGCTGAGTCTGAGGTTTCAGACTCAAGATGTAATCTTCTTTAAGTGCCCTATCATAGAACAAGTCCTGGGGAATATTGAAACCTGATTTTATCCTAAAATCTTCCTTCCATTTTTCCAGCCCTACTTCCCAGTGACTTACTCCCACTGACTCATCCCTGTGAGACCCACAGAACAAAACCTAATTTTTCTCGTATGTTATAGGCCTCCAGAGAGTAGAAAACATTATTTCCCTTCATGTTACTGATTTTCCCCACTGAATGAAAGAGCATTTTTCTTTATGCAGAGGTCATCTCAGTTGTTCACTGCAACAGTTTCTGCAGTGTTTGATATAAAGCTGTCAATTAGCACATTGCCTAGGTGCATGTATTCATGGACTGCCACTTTTCATGTTTCCTCATGAGAAAGAGAGTTTACCTAGAGTATTCAAATATCTCAAAATCACCTAGGAGGAGAAGGATTAAACCTGGGCTTGTACATGACCTTAAATGATAGAGTGTGAATTAACAGCAGAACTGAAATCCATGGAAGGAGAGTCCCCATACTTCTGTGGGTTTGCTGAACAGGTTCTTTTTGCTGGTTTGGGTCCAAATTATAAAGTTGCAGGGCAGTTTGTGAGCAAACTACAAGTGTTGGTGGTATGCTATAAGCACCGGAAGTCATGAAAACTATCAGGGATTTTCTTTTGTTTTACTGATAATGGTGAGTAGTTCTGTATGGCCACCAAAACTAGTTCCTCCAAGAGACTAAAGTCTGTGAAATCTCTTACAGTCATTGTTTTTCTATACATCAGTCATATAGAACAATGCCCCATTCTTCTACCTCTCAACACAGTTGTTTTCCATGGAAAACAAATGTATAACCTAAGCTAATCATCCTTCCCCCCCACCTTAGAACCTCAGTTTCCTCATTGGTTAGATGAAGGGGTTGTCCCTAAGGTATCCTGGACCTTTTCAAGTTACAAGAGTCAGGTTGAACTGGAAATAGGATTCAGGCATTCCAGCTTCCAAACACATGCCTCTTTCCACGTGGCTTGGACACATACACACTCACACAGAAATAGAAAGAATCTTTTGCCTTCTCAGAACTGAGTAATATAATTATAATGATTACTACAGAGAGCACTTACTACTTAAACATGAGGATTCATTTTCTGTAATGCTGACATTTCATATCAGGATTCTTTTAGTCTCAATGAGCCTCATGGAAGATAATGGAAGGTAATTGCAACCTGTATTTTTAAACATACAAACAGTTGTTTAGGAACATTTTGTTTATTTTGCTTATTTTGTTTATTTTGCTCCATGGGAGAAGCAAGAACTAGATGAAAGTATTTATATAAAGGCACAATAGTCATAATCAAAATACTGCCTGATTAACTTAAGTTCTAACAGCAATATTGGGCAGCCAGTTTATATCATTCTCTTGAGATCTGAACAACATTCAAATAGGACCCAAGATCACAAAGTTACATAAATTATTCATATAATAAGAATGGTAAACACCAACGGGCACATAAAAACATATTTAGCTTCACTTGTAATCAAATGAACGAAATATATATTTTCAGGGGTGAGAGACCATTTTGTTACCTATCTAATCAGTGAAATACAGTACGATGATGGCAAGTGCCACTCTGATCTACATTCTGGTGCTGGTAAGACAGACAAGGTGCCACTGCTTCTTCCCAGAAGAAAGGAAAAGCATCCCACTAACTTTGCCTCAGTGGTCTGGAGGCAGGGCTTCCCAAAAGAATGATGTGTTCCTGTTATTTCACATGGGCTAACCACCCCTACTCCAGGAAGAAACCTCCAAGGGAGAAGGTCACACCAGCAATGTGAGGAGGAGAGCAGTCCACAACCTGGCATTGAGAGCAGTGCTTTACTTTGAGTAATACCCTTTCCAAGAAATTCCAAGGTCCAAAAACAGATACCACATTGAGCAAGTACCTCTTCCAAAATGATTTGGGATGCTAAGGGAGCTT
Source organism: Uropsilus gracilis (assembly GCA_004024945.1). NCBI lineage: Eukaryota > Metazoa > Chordata > Mammalia > Eulipotyphla > Talpidae > Uropsilus > Uropsilus gracilis. The sequence continues at coordinate 12,930 of PVHY01003825.1, forward strand.
AACTAGACAAGTGAAGACTCAGCATTCAAAGATCTCAAGAGATCTAGTAGATGAGGGGTTAAACGTGGTGTTCATACCCCTACTGGTAGAATGTGACTCAGCAGGCAGATCTCACAAGAAGGGAAATTCCAACTCACTACAGATAGTTCCCTATCTTTGAACGTAATGTGTTGCTGATTAGATAATATTTACGGATGATAAAACATTCAAAAACTTTAAAGGGAGAGAGAGTGAAAGGCAGATATCACTTGGTTTTCTCATAACTGTCTCTCATCATTTGTTGCTCAGTCTCCCTCCCTAACTACCAATATCAACAGTTTCCTGTATATTCTTCCAGAAATAGCTACACACTTATGTAGACTGTTTTACATACAGTCTTTTTTCATTAGAAGCTATCAGTTCATATAGAGCAGTCAATTTCATTTCCCCTTATTCTTTATGACTATAGTCAACTTTGTAAGATTCTAATCTGTGAAGTTCTCTTCTACTAATGAGCATTTAGGATGTCACTAATCTTTTGCCATATGGATAGTGCTGCAATGCATCTTTTTATATATGGAATATGTGTGAAAACATCTATAGAATTACTTCCCAAAACTAGAATTTCTATGGTAAAAGATTTTCTTCAAAATTAAAATTTTAAGGTATTTAATACCATGCATTTTAAAATTTAGAAGCTACAATGGAGCATGTGAAGTTCAATTTTTCATTCTTGTCCTTTAGTCTTCTAGTTCTAACTTGAGCTAACCAGTAGTATCAATTTCATGGGTATTCTTGAAGGGTACTTCCTTGCTTTTATATGTCCCAAATGCCAGCATAGTATTTATATTCATGACTCTGTGCTTTGCTTAAAAATGATTAACAAGAATCATGAACATTGTTTTCAGACAGTGGTATCCAAAAAGTTTTTAATGGTATATGACATTTCATAAAGTGTATATGTCACAATTTATCTACCCTTTAATGATGGACATTTAGGTCATTTTT
>PVHY01003825.1:14016-102112 GCA_004024945.1 Uropsilus gracilis
TTTTTTTTTTTTTTTGTTTTTTTTTTTTTTTTTTTTTTTTTTTTTTTTTTTTTTTTTTTTTTTTTTTTTTTTTTTTCTGAGACTAGGTCCTGCTATTTTTGCCTGTGGAACCGCAGGCTCATGTTGCCCGGGGTACCACAGACTCAAGCAATTCCCAGGCTCAGCTTCCCAGGTAGCTTTACAGGCGCACACCACCACACCCAATTATATATTATGCTCTTTGCCATACAAAAAGGTAATACATAATTTCACCTTTACATATATATCTGACCTTTATTTGAATTTTTCTTACGAGTGAGGTTGCATATTTCTATAACTGTTAAAACTATTTATAATTGCTTTACCATAAACTATATTCCCACCATTTTCTGTTTCTATATGTTATTTTTGATTTTTAGAAACCTTATATATTAAACCTTATAAAACTTATGTACCTTTGTTTGTCATAAGTATTGTAAATAGCTTTCTTAAATTGTATTTATCTTTTGAATATATTTATAATGTTTCCCTCATGCAGAATTTTTTGTCTTTATATTATCACATATATTCTTCTTCTATTTAATGTTTCCAACTTTCCCTGCTTCAAAATTAAACACCCCATATTACCTTCTAGTATTTTTGTTGCTTCACCACTTAAATATTTGATTTATTTGGATTTTTAAGGAATAGCAAAATATAGGAAAATGGGATTCAGCTCTTATATTTCTTCAGATGGTCATATGATTTATTAAAACTTTAGAACTAATCCCACCATTAGGAATCTACTCAAAGGACACCAAAACAATAATTTAAAAAGGTACCTGTACTTGGATGTTTATCACAGCACTGTTTACAATAGTCAGGATATGGAAACAAACCAAATGCCCCAAAACTGATGAATGGTTGAAAAATATTGGTATATTTACATAATGGAATATTAATCTGTAATCAAAAATGACAAACATGATGCATTTGTGATAACATGAATGGACCTAGAGGAAATCATATTAGCAGAAATAAGTCAGAAAAAAAAAGACAGAAATCAGGGGTCTCACCTGTAGATGGGATATAGGAATAACAAGCAAAAGGTCAAGAAAAAGTCAAAATAAGTTAACAACAGAACTGGGTCAAGCAGTTAGAGAGGGAGAGTAGGGAGGGAGAAATCAGGGAAAGGAGGAGCACAAGAAGATCAAGAAGAAAGTTCATAGGTGATAAGGTGTAGGGAGAACCTCAGAGAATGTAATGATATATATATATATATATACACACATACACACATATATATACACAAATATGTGAACAAAATGATTAGTAAAAAATAAACTTTAGAACTTTTTGAGGATCTGCACCATATATGATTCATCTCTGTCCTCTGAGCACTTCTCACTAATAACCACACTTACTAGCACAGGATGTCCATATATCCATGTGCTTAATGACTCCAAAGCACTTGACTTCCCAGAATATTACTCACTTCATAGCACAGTGCCTTACCCATAGACTCTTTGGCAGTGTTACTTGAATAAATGAATACATTTGCTCATGCCTTTGTTGTTGTTGTTTTTGCTACATCTTGATACAAAGCAGAAGATTCATGAAATTCAAATAGACAAAGCATGTAGATGCCTCTATACATCCAGCGTGGACTTTGCACTGGACTAATCATAACTCTGCCACTTATCACCGACCTCTTAGCAAAACAGGCTAACTATTGTGAACATTTATTTTTCTCATCTATGCATGGGATAGCAAGACCAAGCTCAGAGAAGTATTATGCCTAAGGACTTTTTTGAAGGACATCAAGGTGGCATGTTTTAAAGGATTAAAGATCAAGTGTGGCTAGTGTAGATATCATGAATGACATACTCCTGTTACATATCTCTTCCTGGTAGAACTGAAAAGGGGGAGACTGCATAGAGAGAAGACCAAATTGTGGAGAAGGTGGAGCTATAAACAGTTATTTCTGTCCCCAAGTGACCATGCTCTGATATAGACTGAAATTCCCCCTGGAGCTGCACTAATGGACAAATCAGTATCAGTTGACAAAGTACCATATGCTCTGAAATGTTCTCCTATTAAACTTCATGGGAAGTGACAGAAATTCATGGTCCATTATAGCAAATCTGCAATAACTTTAACCTGTAGTAAAACACACTCATATCTTCTGGGCTCTGGAAATCCAGACTATGCCCCCCAACTATATGATGATACACAAGACATCATTTATTATTTTTTTTCTTTGTTTTTTTTTTGAGACTAGGTCTCACTTTGTTGCCTGGGGATGCAGACTCACTTTGCCCGGGATACCATGGACTAAAGCAGTCCCCAGCCTCAGCCTCCCAGGTAACTGGGATTATGGGCGTGCGCCACCACACCCAGCTATTTTTTTGAGACTAGGTCTCACTATGTTGCCCCAGGTGGGTCATGAAAGCGAGTCCTAGTCTTGGCCTCGCTTCATAGGCTTGTGATTAAAGGCACATACCACCAACATGCCTGGCTATTTTTTTCTTATTAATTTTCCCCTTATATTGTTGTATTCCTCAGTTCTCCTGTCACCATATCATGCATGAACTGTCACCATATTCCTCTGTGTTCATCCCTCCCCTGTTCTTCCCCCTCCCCTTGCTCCCTTTCCTTTGCTGTATGCTTCAGTTCTATGGTCAGCTTGCTAGTTTTGACTTTTTCTTGACCTTTTGTTTGGTTTCTTTATATTGAACATATAAGTGAGACCATCCGGGATTTATCTTTTTTCTTCTGATTTTGGCTTCATAACCCCTTTTGGTTCTAGACACAGACCAATGGAATAAAATAGAAAGCCCAGATGTCACTTATTTTAAGCCAGAAATTCTGTGAAGTCAGACTGTCATTGTCTGTCAAAACTAGGGTCATAAAAATAAAATTTCATTTTTGAAAAATAAATGTATGTTTTAATAATGGATTATTTTGTGAATGTTCTTGCTATTTGGTTTCAAGTAAATCAACATGCATAAGTTATTAATCAGGGACCATATTATGAAAATACATCATATTTTCAATGATATTAAATACATGGTTTTTCATAACTCATCACCATAGATTTGCAGTACCTCCAGCATTCCATTGTAAAAAGTATCATATCTTTTCATATTGATCAATATGCATTAAAAAGGGGCAGGGGAAGAAAGACAAAGTTCCAGATATTAGGTGGGGAAGGCAGATTTGAAATGTTAAGATCTGTGAGTTTCAAAAGACATAACAATAGCTGCCTTTTACAAATGTCTAAAACACCCCCTTATTCTTTAATTTTCACAACACTCTTCAAGGTCAGTGTTATCTCTTTATATGATAAGAAAACTGAATGGTTCCATTAGTTGTTCAAGGTCACGGATCTATTAAGAGTTAGAGCTGGGATGTAAGCCATGTTTGACTCCATAGCCCAGAATGTCCTTTGGATTCAAAGAAACTACTGAAATACAATGTTGCAGTACATAGTACATAGTCACAAAACATGAATAAAGCCTTGTTTTTAAGAAAATCTAGGTCATCCATCTCCCTATCCTGGAGTTGGGAGAGATTGCCTCCAAGACTCTCCCAGTGCCCAGAGCATCTCCATGCACCCTTTCCAGAATTTAGAGTTACAAAGCAGTGTTTTCACTGAAAAGGCTCCAGGCTGGCACCACCCCTGCATCTCTAGTTCCTTCAGTTGGGTTTGCTCTCAATGTCTTTGATACTGGGGTTCTGCTTAACAGGATTTGAATTGAAAATAGGATCCCACTGGTTTCCCTTATGTCATAGTTAGAAACACTGACATAGCCCTGTTCTCTGCTCTATAGATGAAAACTCTCAGACCCAGAGCAGGCGTGGCTGAAATCACCTAAATGGATAGGACAGACTCTTTTCTTTTTAATATTTTAATTTCTGGGACACCACAGGCAAACTATTGGTGTGACAAAGACAAGCACCAAGAAATTTGTTCCAAGAGTCAGGCTAGAATGTTGATTTAGTAGGGGATGATTCCAACCCAGATTTATATTCTGGCTCCATCACTAGAAGATGAATTATTTTGAGTGACTTAACTTTGCCAAGTCTTTTCATCTGCAAAACAGACACTTAATTATTCACTTGTTGGAGTTTTCTGATAATTAAGTACTCTGTCTAAAACATCCAGCAATTAATACAGGTATTCCTTCCTACCCTCAGAACTTTCCTATAGGCTGTTGTCTTGCTGGGGAACTCTATTTTCCCTCTCTTCTGGCAATTGACTTGCTCTCATTCCTTTGTTTCTTAGACTCCCTGGGTTTGAGCTTCAGATCTGCCACTTACTAATTAAGTGACTTTGTGAAAGTTAACCCTAACTGCCTAGTCTGTAAGAGTACTAAGGATATATACTGTATAGAATTATTAAAATAAGATAACATAAACTACTTAGAATAGTGTTTACTTAATATTAAGCTTCAATATATTTTAACAAATATATTTTAACAAACATTTGTCATTATTTCCCACAAAATAATTCTGGAGAACTATTTTCTTTCTTATGTAAGCTACCTATATTGTCTGAAAGCTCATGACATTTACTTTTTATTCTTGCAGTACAAAATTTTTGCTAAAAAGTGTTTTCAAACATGTATTACCATCTTTGTCTTTTAAAAAAATTTTGTTACATACAATATAAATGGTTTATTGACAGTGGCCAGTTATTCCCAGGGGGCCAGGTAGTCGACCCAGACATTTTCCAGAACCCAGCACGAAGTTCAGCGTACCCTCCTAGCTTCTCACTCAAACTCCAAAAGGGTGAGCACATCGCCCTCAGAACTAGGCTTTCACATTGCAGACGATGGAGCTGCTGGCATCATCCATGACCTCAAAACGCCCTGTGTGCCCTGGCTCTGAGAGACAATCCTGTCCAATACCTTGTTGACCCTAGCCAACTTCATGGGCTGCACGCACGCAGCTCGTATCCATGATGGCCGCACGGTGGCGTTTGGGCAGAGAACATGTTTGTCATTTTTATGATGGGTGCTTTAAAAGTATTGCCAGGTAATTTCATCGTTTATGGATTCTTCATTCTGACATCTATTTATAGTCTTTTTTTTTTTTTTTTAATTCAGGGTGGCCTTTCTGCCTCTTGGTATGATGGGAAAGGTTTTTTAAATTAATATATCCTGAATATTTAGACTATAACAATATGAGATTCTGGGTCCTATTTGAATTTTCTAATGTAACAGACCTGTATTCACTTGTGGGAAAAGGGAACACTGCTTTATTACATCTGAGTGTGGATGGAAATTCAAGTTCTCCACTTAGCCTCTGCTGATTCTATCCTGGTACAGAGTGGGAGGTGATTTTTGTCAGTGGTATTTGACTGGAATAGTGTGCGTATTGTCACAAAGGCTCTGTCTTGTTAGACTGCCATTTCCCATTCTGTTGGCTACAGAGATCAGACTCTTTTGGGGGATTTTTTTTGTCTGTGTCCATAGCACTTCTTAGTTGTAGACTTCTCTAGTGCATATCTATGTCTATATCTACATCTACATCTACGTCTACTATGTCTATACTTACACCTATAACTATACCTATACCTGTACCTATACAATACCATTCTGGGGTATGGAGGAGAAAAAAAGAAAACTCCCAGGAACTCACTACCATGTTGACTCTTGAGTTCTGAGGTCCTCAACAGGTCTACCTTCTCTCTCCATCTTTCAGAATTTTCTTAATGTTTGTTTTAAACACTTTTACTGTGGGTTTTGCTCTATTTATTTATGGGAGGGATAGGGAAAAGTGTATCTCCTGTATTTTGTCCAGAACTGGAAGTCCTGTTTTTAAGGTATTGTTGAGTAAAATTTATTTGATGAGTATGTTCTATCTGAAAATCAAGTTTCTTAAAAGCCCATTAATTTTCCCTTATAATTTCCTTTGGTTTTGCCACCTATTTTTGCTCCTTTTAGTATTTCTATTTGCATATCTCCTAAATATTTCAGCCATGCTTATAAGATCTTTAACCAGAGTTTCTGTTTCTTTGTATTTTGGGGTTGGAACTATCACATTGTTCTCCTTTTTCAACTTCAGAGCACTAAATCAATTTTTAGTGTGTTCATTGTATTTTTCACTTCCATGATTGAAATACTTAAATTTAGAAATTGTCTTCTTAACATCCAAAAATCATTTTTTTCTTATTCTGGCAATTCCTTTCCAATTTCTACTTGAATCTCCTTTAAAAATCTCCTTAAAGTATGTTATATAAAATAACATACTTTCCCCTTTGTTTAGAACCATTTCAATATGAGTCCTTTATTCTAGCTATTTAGTTAGTTCTTCCTCCTTTAAGCTGAGTGCCCTTTAATGACATTTGATCTGCTCTGGCTTCTCATAGCAGCACCTGAGCAAATGAGAGTATAGTGGCTCTTAGAAACAGTTCAGAAGTCAGGAAAGAAATGTTTTTTCTCCAGTGGCCTGGCAATGAACATGGCTGGTCAGCTGAGACCAACAGGCCAGATGAGGTAGGAGAGACTTCTAGTATCTTCAACACCTCAGTAAAATTGGGAAAGGGTTGAACTGCTGTGTACCATTTTGTAGGTTGTCTACTTCACAAGGGCACCGAACTGAGAGGATAAGTGGGAGCTAATATCTACTCACTGAGCTTTGTACCTTATTATGAAGCTACCTGGGCTTGAAGGAAGGAAACATTGTTTTTTCTACACAAGGCATCTTAGGGTGGGCAAGTCTTTTTCTAATCCACATTAAGATGCTATTTTAGGCTAGTAGGGGCCCTGGCAGGGTACTTTGAACCACTGTGACATTCCCTGCTCTGGAGAAAAGCTTTAGTAGAATCATGGGTCTTCCCTCAGTACTATGCACAGGATTTGGGGAAGGGTAGTTTCTTCCTCACCTACTAAAGGATCCCATTCAATTGGGGCCTGTTGGAACCCTTAGGTAGGTCCAGAATTACAGGCCCTCATCAGAGGCTCATTAAACAAAGCAAGTACTTCCCAGGTTCCTAGGCCTTGGTTCTTCCTGTAACTCTAAACACTATGGCAGACACACCAGTCTTTATCAGTACTGCACTGACTCAGTCTCCCCAGGAATGTGTGTGATCTCCTTAGGCTCCAACTATAGGCCTCACACTCCTACTCACTTTATGCTCTATATGTCTCATAATTTGAGACTGGGTGAGAGAGGATACAAGTGCTTGTGTTTAGAGAATATATATGAATAGTGATTTAGGAAATTTTTTCATATTATACTTTATTACGGTTATCTCCCCTCCTCTCACCATAGAACTCTATTACTCACATCATCCTGAATTTGAATCCCTTTTATCAGCTCTGTGTCCTCATAAATCATTTGAGTTTTCTAAACTCAGTTTCTTCCTCTGAAAAATGGGGATCACAGTATTGGTCTTACATAACCCAAGGAGCTATCAAGAGGATAAAATGTAGCTGGTATTTTAAACACTATAAAGTGCTATGAAAAAATATAGAAGATGAAGGAATTGGCAATGGAGAGATGGTTGCATCTGGAACCATGGGGAAAAAAGCAGTATGTGAAGCTACAGGGGACTCACCCAGCAGATTCAGGGCAGAATCCAGCTTGTCGGAATTGGAGCAGATGCAGAGGCAAGACCAGGGTAAGGTCATCTAGAAACAGGCCACCACCTCAAGGGCATGCCTTCCTCTTAGCAATTGATCTCCCAAAAGCTGAACCAGTAGAGGAAAAGATTTAAAAGAGATGAAAAAGAAAAAAAGTAAATGAATGCTAAAGTCACTCATCTTTTCAAAGCTGCCCCTTGCAACTCTGAAAGATTTATCATCTGAGGAATGAGATAGAACGTCATCTAACAAGAGACAAAAAGTGCTCAATTATAAAATATGTTGTAAAGAAAAAGACAGAAACCAAATGGTTTCACTAATATATGGGATATAGTGAAAAAATAAACAAAAAACTTGAGGAAAAGTCAAAACAAGCTAAGCACCAAACTGAAGTGCACAACTTTGAGCAGGAGGGAAAAGGGGGGGAGGGAAAGGTGGGGGGGTAACCCCTGGAATTACAATGTTGTGAAATTTACATATAAATAAATTAAAAATTAAAAAATATATATAATATGTTGTAGTTATTTCCAATTATATGCAAATATTTCATGCTTTCAAGGGTATCATTAATTCCATTGCACTAACAATAGACTAATATGCCAGTTTTATCAAGGTGTGCAGAGAGTGTGTTTAGGAACAGGAAAAGAAATGTAAACAAGCAAGGCGTATATTAGCGCTGAAGAAGCAATCCAGCAAGGAGACCTGCTTTTCACACGCCTCACCATGCCTCCAAAAAAAGTAAAACTAGGTCATCTTTGGAAAGTGGCTGTGACTAATGGTAAAGCAATGTTTTGAAAAGTATTGAGAAACTGATCTTCACTAATAAACACATTATGGACTTTCTAGCCTAACCCCCAATTCTTAGTATTGTATAGCGAGTGGGACAATTCATTTTTAAGAGGTACGCTCTGTGACTATATATAGTCTAAATGTTGGGAATAAGAATATTGTTTTTATGTCATTATTTTTCTCTGCAGAGCAACAGTTTACTTATCCTCAAGAAGTAATATCATCTTCACGATAAGCTTCCTGCTTCTTTTGCAGGCAACAGCAGAACCTCTCCTTCTGATTAGATAACACCTTGGCTTCCTTAATCTCAAAGAATCACTCAGTTTAGAACTCAAAAGACATTAGTTATCATACAGTATCATTTCCTCCTTTTATAGAAAAATTAGCTGTCTCCCAGAGAGGCAATGTGAATTTCCCATAGCCACCAGTGAAGTAGGGGCAGGACTAGATTCTAGAACTCCTAGAGCACTGCTTTTCTGTAAGTAGCTCACCCCAAGTGCTGCCATGGATCTCAATCAGGGCGATCTTCAGTGCACCAACAGTTTGTAAGTCTGGACTCCCCAAAGTCTCAAAGAAACTGTCTTTTTTTGTAGTTCAATATTAAACAGATTTTGAATATTAAAAATATGTCATTACCACAGAACTAAAGCATATAGCTAGGGAGGGTAAAGCAGGAAGGGAGAAATCAGGGAAGGGATGAGCACAAAAGATCAAGATGACAGTTCATGGGTGACATGATGATGGGAGAACTCTGGGGAATGCAGTGTTATAATATATATGTATATACTAAATCATATATATATATTCTACAGATATATAAAAACAATAAAAATAAATTAAAAAATTTAAAGACATGTCATTAGTTTACTTAGTATAATAACATTGTCTTAACCAAACCATTCTAGTCATTGTCCAGTCTAGATCTATGGCTCAACATTATTGAATGAATGACCACATAGAGGTCAATTCAGGAAACAAGTCCTCGAAGGGCTAAAAGAGAAGTCAAAGTTCATTCCATTCCACTCCTGTTTTCTTTTCTGACCTGAAGAGTGAGAAGGCTTGAGAAAGGGGCAGAACAGCATTAAAGGCAAATTTTTCTCCCACCTCGACATACACACGTTTTCTGTTTCCAAGATGAGTGTTCTTTTTTCCTCACCTGATCGCTTCTCACTAATTTAATGTGTCGCTTCTCACTAATTTAATGTGATGGCATTAAAATTGCCATTTTACTAGTGTTCTAATATATAAAGAAATGTTTCTAACATCTAATTCCAAAATAGTACTTCTTACAAAATGATGGGGTGACAGGGTCAAGGTTAGTGCTGGTTTGTTTTTTTTTTTAATCTGTGTGAAATTTGGCCATCCTGAGGAAGAGCAGCAACTTACCCTAAGTCACTGCAGACTGTAAAGCTGAAATCTGAAGCAGTAAACTGTTCTATTCTGGGAACAATAGATATGAAGTCAGGAAGAGCTAAGCATTTGAAGAAGGAAATTGTACAGAAAAGCTAACTAATAAGGCAGCTGTCAGAAATATTTGAATGCAAAGGAGATTAATTCAGGTAAGGGGAAGGTATAGGCACTTCCAAATAACAAATGGCACCTGTGCCATAGAGAAAGAAAACTTTTAACTGAAATAGTATTTATGGGAAATAAATTCAAACCTCAAATGTTTTAGTCAGGAAGTCTCATTAGGATGCAACACAGTTTCTTATTATGGGTTATTACATAGTGTCACTAAAAAAAGGAGAGACATCTGAATGGGACAAAACATGACCAAATAGCAATATGAGAAATTTCAATCTTGCTGTGTTGTGTTAATATGTTAATATGTTGTGCTCTATGTTAATATTGGACTATATGATGCTATCTTTTCATCAAAAATGACCTCGAAGTGACAAAAACAGAGATTAAAAGTGATCTATATGGAAATGACAGCTGTTAGGGTAAAACTTGAGAATTTTATGTATATTTTATTCATTGACTTATTTATTCATTTGACAAATATCCATGAAGTCCTGGGATGATAAAAATAAATAAAATATCATGTTTTTCAAGCAGGTCTTAAGACCAGCATGTAAATAAAGCATTGTGATGTGGACTGCTGGGTGTTTTATTTGAAGATCAGTTTCAGCCGTAAGCACAAAGGAGGGCCTGAGAAGACCTCATATAGGAGAAAGTGTTCTTTTTTAAATTGTTAATGTTCTTATTTTCTTATACCTTCATTCATCTTTGCATAGTTATTGTTCCCCTCAGGTGCGGCCCACCCACCAATTATCCACCCACATATTGCCACCCTGCTCCCCCGTGTCTCTCTCCCCAGTTCCAATAACTCCAACTCCTTTCTCATTGCAAGTCATAGATCATGGTCAGGTCAAGGGCCTCATATTTTTTTTCCTAGAACAATCTCCTCTTCCTGTGTGGGAACCTGGGCTCTTGAACCACAGCAGACCAAGCTGCTCAGATTCCCCAGGAGCAACTGGGAGGCAGGTGGCAAGGTAGAGCCCTTCAGGACTACCTGCAGGACAGATATATGGAGTGGTTCTCTGGACTTCTTGATTTTGGAGCTTCCTATGGTCTAGGAGACTGTCCCGTTTTCTCCAGACCAGTGTGGACTCTGGGTTCTGTACCTCCTCATTCACACTGACTGCCCCATTCATTCTGATGATTGTTGCATGATGGTGCTTCAGAGTCTTAAAGTTTTGGTATTGAGAACCCAACTCCCAGTCACTGTGGGTGGGGAAGTTCCCTGGTGGAGACAGAGAGGTAGTTGGTTCAACTCCTCTCGTGAGAGAAAGTATTTTTGACCAAGATTTAAAGGAGGAAGAAGAGTTTGTTTGGCAGGTTGTAACAAAGTTAGAGAAGCAAGAATGTACCTCAGTCTTATGAGACAATAACTTATTTGTCAGTATGGGACTGAGAATCCCAAATGAACCCAGTGCAGTTATGTTAAAGCTGAGAAATTTTAGGTAAGCTCCTTTACTTCTTAGAGCCTCAATTTCCTTCTCTATGAAAAGAGTAATAATCCTGACCACAGATACTCACTATAAGCATTACTTTTTTTCACTCTTTTGTTTGAATTTTAAAAATTTATTTTTTACATTGTTTATTTTTGTACAATTTTTGATTTCTCCTCTAAGGTATTATCCTACACCACTGTAGCACCCATGAGCCATCACCATAGTCCTCTGTGCTCTTCCTTTTCCTGTTTTGACCTCTCTTCTGCTGTATGTCTTAGATCTATGGAGTTCGTAGGTTTTGTCTTTTTCCTGACCCTTTATAGGAAAATATAGTTTCCCTATATTCCATCATTAAGTGAGACCTATAAGCATTACTAATAGTGCAAGCTAGCAGGCAGTGAACACTGTTTCATCTCTGTTATCTTCTCTGAGCATCCTTTGGGTATAGGTATCCTTAACATGCACTTTTTAGAGAGGAAGGAACCTAGAACCGAGGGGTTATGGAATTTCCCCAAGCTTCCTCAGGATAATAAGTGACTGTTTTGAGATTCAAACCTAGGCATCTTGGTAGAAGACTATTTTTAATGTTATGCTCTATATCTCTTCTTATATTAAGTATTGCATATGATACACTTAACAGGGTTCCTCACACATAGTAACATGTTAGTAAGTTGTAGCTCTTTTTACTATTGTAGAATATGATGTGCCCTGGAATATAAGGTACTAGGTGTGTCAATATAAGGTACTTGGTGTGGAAAGAGACAAGAGTTAGGGTAGTCTTAGAAACAACAGGGTTGTGAGGGTATCACACCATGCTAAGGAATTAAGGATTTCTTGAAAGATCAAGAAGGAACAACGGAAGTACCTTCAAAGGGAGAGTGACTTGCCAGATTTATGTTTTAGAAAAATCATGGGCAGTATGTGGAGGATGAATGGCAAACAGGCAAGATTGAAGTTATGTTTATTAGAGCTTCACCAAGAAATGGTGAGGCTTGAGCTAAAGCAAGGGCAGCAGGATGAAAAGGAGGAGATATGTATAATGGACATTAATGAAACACAGTAGACTGGACTTAGTGAGGATGGGAATGGGGATGGGAACCAAGAAGAGAAAAGAGTCTAAATTGTCCCCTTCATTTCTGGTTTAAGTGCCTAGGGGAAGTGCTTCCATCCCAAGTGCTTTTCACAATGTAGAAGGAGTAATTTAGGGGAAAGGTGTGAGCTTGATTTTGACTCCATTGAGGTTGGGACACCTGAGGGACCTTCAGGAAATGCCCAGCAGGCAGTTGTATCTGGCTTTGGAGCATAGAAGAATCTCTTGACTGAAGCTACAGTGCTGACAGAATTGCTCAGTGAGAATGAAGAGAGGAAAGAGAATAAGAGGGGTACCTAGAACAGCCATTTAAACATCCTGCAAACAGGGATGGCTGAGGAGGTGGAGAGATCAAAATAGATACAGGACAGAGTAGGGCCCAAGGGACCGATGGTGAAGTTGTTTACACATAAAGTACTGAAAAAGCTAACAGTTCTGGCATGGGAAGTAGGTAACAGAGGAACAGGACAAAATTCTACAGAAAAAAGTTATACTCACTGGGCATGAGGGTCAAGTTTTCATCTTTCTTGCTGACAAGTGCCCTCTGTGGTCTTTGAAAGTGCATTAGGGAGAGTAATGTGGCTATCAATCTTTATCACTACAGCACATTTAAAAACTCAGACTGATTTGAGATAATTCACATGAAGTTGTAAGAAATGCTGTGGAGAGCTACAACACAATTTTTCAGAAAATTACTTTCTTTCTACCACCACTCCGGAATTTTCTGGTTTTGTCCACTTTCCCAAAGATGCTTATCACGGGGTAGAACTTGTACACACTCCCGCCTTTATTGGCCATTCCAGTGGCTCTTTCACGTTCTTTTCGTTCGGAGGGGATCTTCTCGAGAGTTCCCTCACTCGGCCAGTGGGGGCACCCTGGGATCACACTACTGTCACTGCACTGTAGTTAACATTTCTCTAGCATGTACATTCCCAGAGGCCAGGACTGTGCTTCATTCCAGGCTTTATTTCTAGCGTCTCGCGTAGCACGGGGACCCAGCAGACTTCTTGGGTAGAAGTATGCATTCGGGTACAATGGACAGAGAGATTGTCTGACCGAGCCAGGACAGTGGATGCGATGGCCCTGCCAGTCAGAGGACAGTTGAGTGCAGACTCCCAGGGCTTCGGGGTTCCAGGAGCCTTCAAGGCAACCAAGCTGTGGTTACACTGGCCAAGGGACCAAGAGTTAGTCCAGTCCAGAAGGAGCTTGCAGAGGCGGGCAGATGGTCCTTAGGCCCATCTCTTCCATCTCCCTTTAGCCGGAGGACCCCTGGAGGGGAAGGGTGGTGAATAAAGTCATCGAAAGGTCTTGGAATAACAGAGTCCGGGTGGGGGAGATGTGGAAAGTGGCTGGGTCCTTGGGACGCTTCAGGGTTCCAGTTCTGGCCCAATCACGTGGGTCTAGGTGACCTTGGGGAGCCCCTTTCCTCTCCCAGCCTCAGTCTCCCCGTGGGTACTCGGCTGACGCTGGTGCCCAGGCGGGGGAGCTGGGGAAGGCGGGCGGAGGCAGGGCCGGGGTGGGAGCAGGACCGCCCACTGCGGCTGGCCGGGACCTCCGGGGCCCGCGGAGGCGGCGCGCGGGGCTCCTCCCCCGGGGCGGGGGTCGCGCCGCCGGCAGCTGGCGGCCCCGCAGCTGCAGCCTCAGCACCTGCCGCGGCCAGACGGCGCGGGCGCGGCCGGGCCTGCACCCCCCTCCCCTCCGGCTGCAGCCGCGGCGCGGGAGGCGGAGCCCGAGCCGAGCCCGAGCCGAGCCGTTGCCCGAGCCTTACCCGTGTCGGTGCCCGCCGCCGGGCGGGGCGGCCCCTTGCCAAGAGCGTCAGCCCGCCAGGTCCGCGTCCGCGCGGGCGGCGCCTCCTCTGCAGGTAAGGGCGAGGATCCGGCGTCGCAAAGTTTTGGGGGGACCGCCGAGCCCCGTTCCCCGGGCCTGCGTCTCGGGGAACTGCAGGCTGCCTGCCCCCGGCTCCCTCCGCGCCGCCCTCCGCGGTGCGCTCCGCTTGCACCACCAGCCCCGGGTGACCTGCGCCCTCCTCCAGTCCTCGTGCCCCCCACTCCCGGCGTGGGCGCGCCTGTGTGGGCTCTCTGAGGGCCTGCAACGATGAAGTCTTTGTACAGCATGAATGTGTTGCTTAAGTTTCCGAGATGTGCTTGGTGTAGCAAAGAGCGGCAAGTCGGGAGGCGGGAGACCTGGGTTCTGGTGCGACTGCCGGCCAGCCCCCAACTTTCTCAGGGACCTCGGAAAAGCCCTTTCTGCCCGGCCTGCTGGCCGCACCGAACCCGGCCCGACGGGCAACTGAAGCGCCGTCCCAGTATTGCCTTGTCTTTAGGGGAAGCGCAGAGTGTCTTTGCTCCAGCACCTCTTGGGGATGGAGAGGAATGTGGGGACCCAGTCAATCTCAGGGGTCACTTCGCTAACCTGCAGCTGTCTTAATTGAGCTGTATAAGGCTCTGGGGACAGAGCGATGCTCCCAGCGCTGAAGCTCGGGCCCCTGGCTTCTGGTGGCTGCTCAGCCACCTAGACTCTGACCTTGGGCAACTTCCCGCACTGGTTTTCCCGCCTATAAAATGGAGAGGGGAGAGTGTGTACCAGGTGGTTGTTGAGGTCCTTCTACTGTAAATTCTGGAGAAATGGAATCTCCGCGTCTCTGCGTTTAGGGTAAGTTTGGGTAGAGGCAATATTCACCACGAATCTACCCAGCACTGGCAAATGGGAGTTTAGAAAATAGAAGAGGCATTTGCAGTTAGCTTTGGGCGTCCTGAAATAGACATGGCAAGGGTTGGTGAATCTCGCCTTCCCTCCTTTAGTGCTTTGGACCATCATAAAATATTCAACGGCATAATGATTTGTTTTCAAAGTGGCTTATAGATCAGGAAGCATTTCTGTTTGTGAGTTGGTTATTTTTGTAAAAACCTCAAAATAGTTGTTTGGGGGAAAAATAATACATTGTTCTAGGGGTCCCGATTGAAGCCAACACCTACTTGTTTCCAGTCGCAAGCAAAGGTTGAGATGTTTTCTAATCAAGACTGTAAGATTTACCCCGGAGGGGGCATTCTTTGGTGGAGGTTGGACTCGGGTGTAGTTGGGGGCACAGTTGGGGGTACCTACAGCCAGGTCATTGCATCCTGCCCGGGACTGGTGATTTCTGAGACCACTAGAGCAGAACAAGCACAAGGTAGTGAAGTGTGACATCCTAGAAGGTGAACTTTGTTCTTTTGCCCAATCTCTTGTTCCCCTAGTGCTGCAATTAGCATCTCCCCAGTGTGAGTGAAATCCATTACTATGAAAGGATTCTTATACAAGTGATTTTATTATTTTATTTCCTTCCTAGACTTCCTGGTTTTAAGTTTCAAGCTTTATGAAATCAGAGGACTAGTGAGAGGGTGGTTTGTGACCAGCTGGAAAATGACAGAATCATGGTACATACGTTTACTTTCCCAAACCATACTCTATAGCTGAAGCTAACAGTTGTCCAGTGCCTTTTGTTTGTCAGATGAATTGAATTGCCACCCATCTTTCCCCTCTTCGCTCTTCAGCGGTTCAGCAAGCACTTTCTCACTACTCATTCAGGAGGAAACCAAGTGGGAAAAGCACTGAAAGCCCCTGCCCTCAAGGGGGACAGCTTCTGATGAGGAATGAAGAGGATTATGCCACAGGGCATTCTGGGGGTCTACCACCTGGGACTTCTGGGAACTCAGAGGAGAGCAAATTCTAGCTGGAGAGACTGAGGAAGCTTGCACTGTGGAAGGAATAAGACAAAATCAGTGGGTGGTGAAAAGTGAGGAGGAACAGTGGGAAGGAACTGATCTGAGTAAAGTTTTAGAAACGGAAACGTCCGGACCCTGGGTGAGGAATTGGAGTTCGTGGACCATGTCAGAGCAGAGGGCAGTGGAAAGAGGTTCAGGGGACTTTGGACCTGAACTTGAAGTCACATCATTTTGGGGATGTTGGGCCTCTGAGCCTCACTTTCCCACTTGAAAAGGGGGGAGTAATACTACTGGACTCAGCGTTAAGTGAGGTCCATTGTAAACGTGTCTTACAGAATGTTTGCACACAGTAGGTGTGTGAATGCAGTTTTTATTAGTGTTTATGGACAAGTTTCATTAATGTTACTGGTCGCCATGTGGTGGAGCTTTTCATGGTATGTCTTGAAGAAGAACCTCACCATCAGGTTGGAGTACCCATGACAATGTGATTTGTAGTCAGGTGCTGCCTCCTGACTCAGGAGCAGGAGGAGTTTTTTGTTATGTGGAAGGTGCTCAGATGAGACACAGAAATCAACACTAGCCAGTGACCTGTAAATACTGTTAGAGGGTGGAAACTGGAGGGCTAAATCAGACTAGTCCCTGATGCGAACAATCTATCACTAGTATTCAAGAACCCGGGGTGGGGATTGACAGTCAGACACATCTATAAATATGTCAGTATTGTCCATATATCCTGAGCACTGGTTGCTGGCTCCCATCTGTCTTACTGTATGTTGCTGGGAATTTATAGTAGCCCAGGAATGAGATGAGAACAAGAGACCAAAGAACAAAATTCAATACTGTATGATTCTATGTAGCATCCACAACACTGTCCAGGAGTCATTCTTTTAACAGTTATTTCTAGAGTGGGGTTGAACCCCCAAGTGTCACCAAAGCCAGCCTTGCCACTGGCTATGGGACACCTAATGGCCAGCATCCCCTCTCTGTCCCAGGCCAGAAACCCCAAAGCAGGGGATCCTAATGGTCCATGACTTTGCCTTCTCCTTGTGCCCTTCTGCCTGAAATCTCATCACTCACCAAATTCTGTCACTTTTACTTCCAAAATCTCTATCATGCATGTCCTCAATTTTCCTTTCTCTCTCTGAACATGAGGTTTCTGTTTTCTCTAGTCTAAAGCAGGGTCTGGAGACTTTCCGTGGGTCTCCTGTGTGTGGATAATAAAGTCCAGAGTCTCTGTCTGGCAGAGAGAGTGAGCCATCTCTATCCTTCCTTTAGTCTCCCTTATCCTTCATACTGTTCTCCCTATTTACTCCCTCCCACCTCTCAGGCATCTAGGCCCTTGCTCTTCCATTTGGAACCTTCTGCCTAATTTGTGCCCCAGCCCTAATGGTTTTGCTCAGGCCTGAAAGCCCAGTAAAAATCCTACATTTTAACTTTAGGAACTGTATTCCTGATCCCCATGTCCCAGAGTTCCCATCCTCTCCTGATCTACTGCATTTAGTATCTCTCATGGAGCAACCTATCACCATCCGCCTCCAAGGATTTTGTGTGTGACCATTGATGTATGTGGCCATGGCCTTGAGAAGTCCCTGGATGTGGAGCAGGGAGGGGAGGAGAGGACAGGGGAGCGGCACAAAGTCTCTCTTTCTTTCACTGCACAGCCCTTCTCGCAGAGTCTGCTCCTAGTACATGTTGGATCTGTGTTTACTGTATTGAGTAGACAAAACCCTGTGATTTCCCCACAATCTAAAAGGATGGAGTCAAGCCCAAAGCAGGATGCTGACGTGCAGGGATGTGCTCCTCAGCTGTACTCCCCTGCAACTACCCAGTGCTTCCAAATGTAGGTTTTTCGCTTGATGAAGACTTGAGGTAGCCTCAACAATAAGTCTTAATTTTTCAATTAAACTTTTCACTAATATCGATGCAATTTATATTAATAAATATACTCTGTCAAACTCAAACCTTCAAGTTAGATAAACCTGGCAAGAATAATTTACTACAGAGAATAATTTTACTACAAAAGGATTCTTTCCTACATCAAGAATCAGGTATGAAAAGCTTTAAAATACCAAACACACCTGTGTAATTAATACCACTCAGTATATAAATTCTGATTTATGTGCAGCTGTTGTAACTGTACCTCTGGTGTAGTCTAAGTTATATACCAAACTTATTGTATGTTCATGAAAGTAGAATAACATGATCTTAAATTTGTTTTGGTAACAATGAATTACATTATGTAACTTTACAAATAAGATGTTTTTGTTTTTATTTTTGTTTTTAAATTATCTATCTGCCTGAAGGATAATGGAAAGCCCAGTTTGGTGCTTGGTCAGTTGATGGGGGGAGGGGGGGAGCAGTAGCCATTATTTTCTCTGATGTGACACAGTATTTTCAAGGACCCATCTGATGTTTGGAGACCTTTTTGCCAATAGTTAGAAATGGTTCAGACTTCCAATTATTTCACAAACTGACTGCTAAATGATGTGTGCCCTTAACACCAGTTCCTTTGGAAGAAAAAGAAAAACACTAATTACAGAATAGAAAAGATTGGTGGTAAATCTGAAAGTATGAATATGTTCTTTTGACCTCACTTGAGGAATTATCTGAGAAGCTCAGCCGTTTCAGAAAAAGGGGAATATGGCAAAATTTCAAAGTCCTGAACGGAAAGAGCATCAGAGGAATTCATCCGGATGCAATGTGCTTAGTTCTCTGAGATTTTGACTTAAGAGAAGACAGATGTGCAGCAAATGAGAAACACTGTACTTCCTGTATCTGAGTATCCAGAATATAGGGTGGAGGCTAGAACTTGTGACACCTTGGGACAACTAGCCCTCCAAACCCTCTCCGAGGCTAACTTGTGAGCATCAACATATTAAGCATCTGAATTACTGCTTTGTTTTTTGCACCAAATGTAGAATTCAGGAAGATGCAAGAGAAAAAGCAAACATTAAAATAATACTTACAAAAATAATTCACTTGGTAACTGGAGTCTCTTATATCTCTAGATTTCCCTAGAAAAGGATCTCAAGCCCAGGCTGCCCAAGGCTCCCCTGGTGCTGATGTGTGTGATCTTGGCTTCCGCTCAGGTTACAGAGCAATGTCTTGATTGAGATATAGGCTCTTCTTCCTTCCACCTTTGGGGGGAGGGTTTATGTAGGAACCAGAAGAACTGATTATTCCTTTTCCTACTTTAGTCCTAGGTAGTTGCAATACTTAGTTCTTCACACAGACTGTGCAGTAAGTTTCTTGGTGAGAGAGTAGTCTGTCTACGCCAAAAGCCTAGATTCATGAAGGATATTTTAGTTGTAGTCAGAGACCTTCAAACAGGGCTGCCATCTCTGGAGATGATCTAGTGCAACCTTTGTCTGGGACAGGAATTCCCCCAGTACGCCCAGCCTCTCTCTGCTTGGATCTGCCAGTCCCTGAGGCACTCCTATATCACTGTTAGTTGGCTCTGATTTTTAGCAAGTTCATTGTGCTGCCCCAGACTCTTTCTCCAGCAGAGGAGAAAGGCCTTGTTGGACTTGACTCTCCCTTTGAAGCCCCATTGAAGATCCCTGCCTTCTTCCCCATAACAGGGGATATTCAAAGACAGTGATCAGGGCCCAGACTCTTCACCTCTTCAATTTCCCTGTGGACCCATTTTCTTCAGTCTACTGGGGAGCTAAGAATTGGGCTCAATTGTGCAGGTGGGGTCTGGCCAGGTTGGAGGGGAGGAAGAGTACCGGCAGCCTCACTGCAGGTCTCCTTGGCTTAGCCTAGCCTGAGGCTCCCTGAGGACTCTCCCACCACCACCCCCAACATAGTTTGCCGTGTGCTCCCTCTTTGGGGCTGTGCGCCGGGCACTGGACGGTGCCCACAATTTGGACTGCAGAGGACAGTGTCTGGAATCCTGGCTGACATGGAGCAACCCTGTGTGAGCTCCTTGCTGGGACTCAGCTCCCTTCTCACTTTGATTGCTTTGGAGGTTCTGCATCCATTTCCTATGGCTGCTGCAATGAATCCCCACAGCCTTGTTGAAAACAACAGAAATTGATTCAAGTCCAAAATCAAGGTGTCGTTTGGGCCGCACCCCCTCGATAGGCTTTGGGAGAATCCATTCTTGTCTCTTCCAGCCCCAGGTGGCTGTCAGCACTCCTTGATTTGTGACTGCATCCCTCTCATCATCGCCTCCTCTTCCATCCATGTCCAATCTCACTGTTTCTCTCTCATAAGAACCCAGTCATTGGATTTAAGACTCCCCTGCATAATCCAGGACAAGCTCTTCATCTGAAGAGCCTTGACTTACTTATATTTACAAACACCCTTTTTCCAAGTAAAGTTTGA
The DNA here is from genome assembly GCA_004024945.1 of Uropsilus gracilis. Lineage (NCBI taxonomy): Eukaryota > Metazoa > Chordata > Mammalia > Eulipotyphla > Talpidae > Uropsilus > Uropsilus gracilis. The sequence continues at coordinate 34,433 of PVHY01003825.1, forward strand.
GATTAGAATGTGGACTTTTTTTTTTTTTTCAGTACTTTGGCTCTTCACTTTCTCTACCTTTGTGACTCTTTTCTCTGTAGTTTGGTTCTTCAAGATCAGTGGCTTCTAATATTCATGCTACATGCTTCATATCTTTCCCCTTCTTCAGCATTCAGTGCTGCTCTGAGGGACCAGGGCTGCTCTTTCAGGGTCTGCTCCATAGACAAGGGTGGGGCTAAGGGGTTGGACTGTCCAGGAAAACACAGGACTTTCTGGTCCATTCCCTCATTTCCACCAGCCATCCTCTAGCTAGTCAGTAGAGTTTTTATCATTGGGAAGTAGAAGCTGGGCTTTTAAAATATTCATTATCACTTCTTAGACTTAGGGGCAGATCTCTGCTGTGGATGAAGGAGGGACATATAGAGGAAGACTTAGTGTCCTTGCATTTCCTCTTTTATTAGGTCTGAGACTGGCTGATTGGATTCTCCGTACCTGTGCTCAGCCCTCTTTGCAAAAATCAAGAAATGCTGGTTCCTAACCCTAGAAAGTGTGTTGCCCTTCAGCTCACCTGTGTCAGAAGTTCCAGGGTCTTTTAAGTGGGCTCTTCAGTCTGCTGCTGGCTTTCTGTGCTATTCTGATGCAAGGAACAAAATATAGTTTTTGCCAGGGGTGGTGGTGCGTCCCTGTTGTCCAAGCACTGGGAGGCAAGAGTTTGCGGGTTCGAGACTACCCTAGGCAACATAGCGAGACCTAGTCTCAAAAAAGCAGCTGAGCAATGTGGCAGACACTGTTAATCCCAGCTTCCTGGCAGGCTGAGGCTGGGGATTGCTTGAGTCCGTGGTACCCCGGGCAACATAGAGAGACCTAGTTTAAAAAAAAAAAATCTTTTCTCCAAAGACTGTTTCTCCAGAAACAGTGTACCATGGTTTTGCAATTGATGTTTCAGAGGCCAAACAGTCTTGGGTGAGGAGGAGTGTTGCACCTGAGAATTGGAACTGTGGAGAGGCAGAGAGGACAGTGGCCTACAAAGCTGGCCATGAGCACTCCTGACTCTGCTTCTGGTTGTCACTGCTGGTCCCACTTGCTGGCCACACCTGCCCAGGGCATCCTCCTGCTCCTCCCAGTTTGACAAATTTGCGAAGAAAGGCCCACAGAGTATGGGGCCAGGAAGGGGTGGGAAGGAGGGAGGAGACAGATGAATCAGAGTTCCTGCCCCGCCGGCAGCTACAGCAAGTCGATGCAGCACAGGGTGCTGTGTCTCATGGAGACCCATGGGAGCCCAGTGGAGGGCTGGCCAGGCCTTGGGTGAGATCCAGGAAGGCTTCCATGAGGAACTGGCATTTGAACTGAGCCCTAATGGGTGAGTAAGAGGCAAAGAAAGAGGGAAAAGGTAGCTAGAACACTATGTCCAAAGAGGCCCTCGTCTATGTGCAGATCAGAGTCCACGCTGCCCCCTTACTGATCACCCAGCTGAAGCTGATCTGGAAGAATCTCAGGTTTGAAAGGGCCTTAAGGATCATTGAGTCAGGCAGAGAGCCAGACTGCTCTGCTTGGGACCCTGAAGGCAGGGGAGGGTAAGCGGTCTGGCAATCTCAGGCTTCTCATTTTGCTATTGAGAAAAAAGAACAGTAATTTCCCATTTTAACAAGGCTTGTTTGCTGTAGTCACTTGGAAGTTGCCCCGTATCAAGATGCCCTGCTTTGTCTGAGAAGTTTTTTCCGACAGGGTAAGGCCCCCTTCTACCCGTCATCCCTTCAAGGTAATTCTCCCCAGACTGTGTGGTCACAGGATGTTTCCATGTAATCTGCCCTACTTGACTCTGTGCTTCCCCCAAGCAAGGCCTGAACCTTGCTACTCACTCAGTCCAGAGCCAAGTAGAGGAACCGGTCCAGCTGCAGGGCTGACTGAGGAAGGGGCTGTCATAGATGGCTGCCTTCTTTGGCGGGGGCTCCCAGCTGCTGGTACTGCCCTTTGTGGTCACCAGTGGCGTCCTGGCTAAGTCAGGAGCAAATGTGTTTCTCTGTTTCTCCATCTTATACCCACTCTCCAGAGGGACTGGACCGACAGCTGAGTGTTAGTGAGAGGTGGTGCCCACTCTCTGCCTTTTCGGAGCACGGGTAGCTGCAGACCTAGCATCCAGCCTCTGCTGGATGTCTGTTGTTCTAAAACACAGCTGAGCCCACTGTGAACTTGTCCAATTATTTGGTGTCCCTGGCTCTTCCTTAGACCCCTGTAGCCTTCGGAGCAGGGTCAGGGCAGCAGGGGGCTCCAGGACAAAATGCCTGGGCTTTTGGCTTGGTTTACTAGCTGGTGACCAGGGGCATGTTATTTCTTTTCTTATTTAATGGACTATCTGTGACCTTAAAACTTATAGAAAAGAAGATGTGTGAGGAGTATGTGATTGCATTTTTCTACCTACACATGCTAGATATTCACCTGGTAGAAAATGGTTATTTTCTTCTTCCATTATCTGATGAAGAGAAAGACTTGTTCATATTTTAGAGATTGTCCAAAACCAAACATAGTTCCCTCCAAGTCATAACCAACTCCAATTCCATCAGCTTTTCAATCTCCTAACTCCTCAAATATCTGTAGTACCTTTGATTTCTTTTTCTCCTAATTACTGCCAATTTATTATTGTGTTTATTGGAAGGTTGGCTCCCCTCTCTGGTCCTCAGTTTCCTTTTAGTGGATTGGGTTTTCCCAAAGATCCTTCTAGTCCCCGCACTACCATATGATTCCATTACATTGATGGCTTATTTGCTATGTGATGTTCTAGGCCCGAAGGCACATAGGATGGAGAAATAGTCATTGCTCTGCCACAGTTACTGCCCAGCATAGGGACAAGCAGCAAAGCATCCTGATGATGAGTGCTCTGACAGGGAATGAATCCAGACCTGAGGGGATAAGCCTCTTGAGGAATAGATGGGCTCTTTGCCCAAAGGGAAGAATTATCTAGAAATGTTTGTTGCCTGCATGGAAAAAAAAAAAAAGAAGAATGATGGAAACTGGTTCCTCCCAGTTGCATTAGGATTTTTGCAATTGGTATCCTCCTTATGGAAAATCCCAGCAGAGATGAGATGGCATGTTGTAGAGGCCCTTTTTCCTCTCTTCTGCCTTCCACAGAAAAAAACTTTAATCCAAATCTCCAGAATATATTGACCTTTATGCACAGAAGCTCTTGGGACTTGCAGCACAGTTTAGCAAGTACCATTTGTGTGTCTAAGTGAGAAATATCTAGGTAGATGCAGAAGTACATACCTAAAGAGAATTAATCTATCTTTTACCATGATTGTATTCAAAAGCTAATTCTCAAGGACAGTTTTAATTTTCCCAGCTGCCTAGGTGACAGTTAAATGCATGCAACTTGGGCGTTCTCCTTCTCTTCTGAGCTTATATTTATTTTGTCAGGTTTAATTGGTTAAATTCTATAAGTTTTTATTGTCTATTCTGAGTTAAATGCAGTGTTGAAAGACTAGAAGTAGGAGGGAATATATTACAATCCAGAGGTTTCTTTTCTAGCTGTTCTGATATGATGTATACCCAGGAATCAGCCAACTATTCATTGGGAAGTGCTGAGTGCATTTGTGTGAATGCCAGGATTCCTGCCCCAGGCAGAGAAGCAGGGTGAGATAGATGGTGAGGATGGTTCTCCAGAGGAGTCTTTGGAGTCCTTGAAAGAATATGCATTGGAAATGGACCAGAGATTGCAAACCAGAGATGAGATGCAGGGGAGAGGAAAGCAGTTCTGTAAGTTAACTTAGCATGAACTATTCAGACCCATCCTTCGCCCCTCATTCTCACAATGAAAATATTCCTTCAATACACAATGTTTTTCACTTGCCTCAGGATCTTTGCTCATGCTACCCCCTGTGCCTTGCCTGCCCTTTTCATTCACCTATCAGCCGAACTCTGAGTTGTCTATCAAGTCAAGTGTACTTTTGCTGTTGTAGCATCACTGGTGCTCCCTTTCCTGGCTTCTCAATGTTTTGTTTATATTTCTCCCTTTTGTGGTACCTGGAGCGTTACATCCCTTCCCAGAGATACCAGTGAATGGATGAGTGCATGATTAAATGATTGGTTACTGGATTGATTATGGTGGCGCATGCCTGTAAGCTTCAGCCTATGGAGTGGCTGGGGCTAGGGATCGTAGTTTGAGTCCCGCTCGGGGCAGCATAGTGAGACCTAGTCCCCCCCAAAATAGGCGTGGTGGCACGCACCTGTAATCCCAGCTACTTAGGAAGCTGAGGCTGGGGATTGCTTGAGTCTGTGGTACCCTGGGCAACGTGAGCCTGCAGTTCCACGGGCAAAAATAGTGAAACTAGTCTCAGATAGATAGATAGATAGATAGATAGATAGATAGATAGATAGATAGATAGATAGATAGATAGATAGATAGATAGATAGATAGATAGATAGATAGATAGATAGATAGATAGATAGATAGATAGATAGATAGATAGATAGATAGATCGATGATTGATTACTGGATTCTGAATCTGACTTCTGGACAGGAACTATGAAATGTTACTGAGAAAAGAATGGAGGGCACCAAAGTGAAAATATGGGGGGCAGGTATAGAGCAGGAAGAACACTGGGCTGACATTGGAGGTGGGTGTGGGAAATATCCTTTTGGAGAGGGAACAGAATGTCAACTTTCTGATGAATAAAAGTACACGGTAAAAAAAAAAAGTACTAGGAAAAAATATTGTAGACAACATTTAGGGAAAATATCTGCAAGTAATCAAACAACTGCAAATAAAAGCAGTAATACTCTCTTTATAAATCTACTGAATTATGGTTCAGTGAGCTATTATTGGGGAAAGCAGCATGCCCCTCGCTGAAGGAGTTAGACTGGGATAACCCTTTGGAAAGTGGTTTGGTTGTATCTTAAAAATAGGCATAATCTTTCACCTGAAAGTGTTCTGCCTAGGAATTTATCCTAAGAGAATGACTAGAGAAGCATTATGCAAAGGTGTTTTTCTTGATATTATTTGAAATATCAACACTGCTAAAATAAGCCAGCAATAGCGGATTAGCTTTTAAAATGACACTCCTATCTATTAGGAATAAAAAAATAATGTTGTAGGATAATAAAGAGAAAGGAAAATGTTTACAGCTTGTTTAAAGAGAAAATCTGTCTACAAACCAGTATGTGCAGTAAGTTTCCAAAATTGAAAATGCTTGTTTTCACGCAAAAAACTTCAAGGGCAATGAGCAACTTGTAGCTTGGATAGTTTCTATTTCCTTCTTTCCCCCCAAAGAAGAAAAATTTCAAAAATTTCTACCAGGTACATGTATTCCTTCTAGAATCTGGGGGGGGGGGGAGTGAGTGTTATTTAAGAAGGAGAGATAAGCTACTGGAGAGCATTGTTTGAGCTGCAGCAGGTTGAAAGCAAGAAGGGCACATCGTTTATCTTGCAGATTCCAGGCAGGTAGTGTTTTCACAAGAAAGAGTGGTCTTAGGTCCATTTGTGTGAGTATATTTATAGAAGTGAAAGCTTTAGGGGAAGGAAATAGATTGATTTTTTTCCCCTTGAACTTTTGAAATTATTTTTCCGCTCCATTTGTAATTGAGCCCAGAGAGCTATTCTTATTTCTTCCTTTCTTGAGCACTGCGTTAGACCTAAAAATGTTAACTGGCTTAGGATGTGGGTTTTGCTAAAATGATTCCCCTTGAAGTCTTCGCTGAATTCCCTCCTAAACTTGAAAACTGGGGTCACCAACAAGACCGTCTTTTGAAAACTGTCTTGATGCATCTCTCCCCTCCACCCCCAACATCCTTGGCTAATCAAGTTAGAAACCATCCCCACATTGTGATTATGGGCACCATTGACCACATTTAAAGGACCCAGGAGAATGCACCTGCCTTTCTGTTGGGCCTGTCTGTTGGAAAGGTTTATTTTGAGGCCAATCTGGCATCACCTTATCCTGTGGACGTAACATTAGTCTGCAGAAAAAGAGATCAGAGCTGGGTAGAATCTCTTTAAATATTAATTCTAGAGATGCCTTTTGCCACACATCTCCAAAGAGCTCTGAGCATTTCGCAGACATTACCTCATCATTAATTTTCACAGTGTTTTTGGGTAAGAAACTGATGTCAAGAATTATGGTCTTCACTTTGGCAAAATACAGAAGCATTTTAATAGTTAAGGTAAACTTTAAAGAAGTCCTGACTAGATATCAATTGATAGTAAAAATCAAGGTGGACTTCCCACATTTTGTTCTACTAACATTCATTGACTGATTACTGTGATCATGGTACATTTTCTGAGCACTGTGACTAGGAAGGAAGTTGACTTCCTTGCCCCACCTAAGGCCTTTGGTGATATGACTTCTACCTGTCATTTTAGCAAAATGCCTTGCCCTTGCTTAAGGTACACATCATATTCCCACATCCCTCTTCCCAAACTGTTCTTCACAGTAGTCCTGAGCCATCTCCCATCTATAGTCATTGTTAGCCTTTCTTCCCATCCCTGTAGGTCTTACTTTTCTGTCCTTCATAGCCTTGTCACCTCCTCCACAAAGCCTACCCTGATGTCACCTGGCTGTATCCACAGCTGCACATGATCTCCCACTATCAAACTCCCAGGCATTCTACCAGTCCTTACTCATTTTTATTTTTTATTTTAGTGATTTATGTATAATCCTTGGTGACATTTCCAACTTTTTGTCTGTCAGGCTGATCCTTGTTAGATGCTTGCTCTATAAAGGAATAATATGGGCATAATTTCAGGTCAATGGTCACTGGTTTGTGCAGAGGATAGAGGTCATTGATAGACACTCCCCACTAGGCCTCACCCCTCCTTTGATCCTATTCAATGAGGTTCCTTGCTGTTTATAGGCCTGTTCTGGCCCCTGGTTGCATCCATACCATCTTTTCTTCTAATACTTGTGCATTGAAAATCAGTCTTCTCTGATGGCATTATGTGTGCACACAGGAAAAAGGAGATACCTGGAGTTTCAGAAAGTACTTTTTCAGAAAGTACTTATGTGTTTATTTCTTTTTTGACCTTGCTTGTGGAAATCATCCACCCTACTCTGGACCCTGGAACGTCAAAGGGCTTTATCTAGAACCTTCTCTGTTCCTAAGCTGCCATGAGGGCTGGGTTCGTCTCACGCTCCACCTTGTAGCAGGCTGTTGAGGCTGGGCAGGTTACTTAATTTTCCTGTGGCATCATTTCCCCATGTGTTAAGAGAAAACAATGTGCTTGAGGGTGACCTACCTTCCTGGGATGCTTATTGACTTAATGCTATTGCTTTTAACTTTAACCAAAAATGCCTGGGTGGAACCAGCAGGAGGCCAGCCACAGAATACACTCTACACTCACCAAATGGATGCCTCATAAGATATTGGGCATCATCTGTGTTGCCCTGGGCATAGAAGAAACCAGTTTGCCAACCAAGAGCTTCTAAGGTTTCCTCTTTTGCCTGATTCAAGTGACTGAGGTTTTGGAGAAGAGATTGACCTCCAGGGAGTTTCCAGGTGCATGGTACCAAAGGCAGAGAAGTCAGTCTCCTGTTGAGGGCTGTATGTGATTGCCCAGCATCAGCAGATAAGTGGGACTCATGCCACAAAGAGACCATTCAACTTTGCGCACATGGTCCAGTGATCAGTTTTACTTGGGTTCATTGACAAGCTAGGAGAAAGTCATTTGATATTCACATTCTTGTGGTCACAATCTGGGAATGTGGCCTTTTATCTTTAAAAATAGCTGTGTGTTGGAAGGCCCAGGAGCAGTATCCTGGGATGGAGGGGAGGTGCCAGTGTGGGGAAGAGAGGCAGGTCTTCCCTTGGAAGATTTGAGTTTTGCAAGCCTGGCGAGTTTATGTTTTTGCATTCTGTAACATATCCTCTTTTCTCCAGACTGTGCTCAGAAAGGGAGTTATGTTTTGTTTTGTTGTAGTGTCTTGGCTATATATTTGTTATGTTTCTACAGTACATTTTTTCTTGAGCACTTTTATGAAGCCTTTTTAAATATTCTTTGTCATCATAATTGCAATTTTTTTGTGAATTCTCAAACTTAACTGATAATTATTTCTTATGTTTGCTTTGTGATTTAAAATTTTATTAGATTTAAATACTTTAAATATAGAAGAGATAATCTTTAAACACTACAAATTGCCAACAGATTTTTTTTAGTTGTGAGATCATAGAATATAAGATCTAAAACTGGAGATTTTCAGGTTTAATATCTCCATATTTCTCATGTACAGTGATGTTCCAAGAGAGTACACATAGTCTCTGGTCACATAGCTAACTAGAACAAGGAGTTGAATCTAGTGCTTCTAAATTCTATTTTCCATAATTTTCTGGTCTATCCCATAGAATTTACCTTCTGTATTACAAATGAGAAGGAAAAAATCACTCTCTGATTTAATTCTTCAGTGTGCCTTCATCTAATTAAAGTGAATCTTCTAGTTTTAGAAATGCCTGTGCTATATATCACAGTTGATCTTTCACCTTGAATCACTTGAACCATTTGTTGGTCTACATGGAACCTTAGAATAGGGTGCCTGCCAGCATTACCTACAGAGTGTTAGAAATGCAAAAAATCTCAAGGAGGGAAGGTGGTGGATAAACCCTGGGGATTACAAAGATGTGAAATTTATATATAAATTAATTAATTACTATTAAAAATAAATAAAATTTTAAAAAGAAACGCAAAATCATCAAAACAAAAAAAGACCATCTATTGCATGTGAAAAGATATTTGTATATCACATATCTGTCAAGAAGTTAGTATTCAAAACATAAAGAACTGGGCAGTTAAAAAAGTTTTTTAAATGGGCAGAGGATCCAAATAGATGTTTCTCCAAAGAAGACATACGGATGACCAATAGACACATCAAAAGATGTTCGTCATCTCTTATAAGAGAAAAGCAAATCAAAATAGCAATGAAGTATCACCTCATACCTGGAGAGAAACTTTTATCCGAAAGATAAGAAACAACAATTGCTAGAAGAGATGTGGAAAGAAGGGAGCCCATGTGGATTGGTGACATTGTAAACTGGTGCAGCTGTTATGGGAAGCTATAAGGAAATTCCTCAAAAAGGTAAAACTAGAAATACCATACAGTACACTTATTCCACTTCTGAGTATTTACCCGGAAAATATAAAAACACTAATTCAAAAAGATATATACACCTTCCATGTCTCCTGTAGCAGTATTTACAATAACCAAGATGGAGAACGTCAGATAGAGAAAGAAAAACACTACAAATTCATTCTCACATGACATATAGAGACAAATGAAGTTTTTAAAAAAGTAAATTTTTTGACCCTACAGCTAATCAGTGATTACCAGAAAGGAAGAGGGAAGGGGAGTGACTAAATGGAGGGGGAAAGGCACAGTTAGGTATGATGAAGGGTAGATGTGGATTTTCAGTGGTGAACTTAAGTAGTACCAACACTTGCTGATTCACAGGGATGTACACCTGAAACTTATTTAATGTTATAATGCAAATGTAACTTCAATTTAAAAATTCTTAAGTTAAAAAAAAACAAACACAGTATATCAATTCCTCTCCAGACCCACAGAAACAAGCGCTCGGGGAAGAGACTGATATGTGTTTGAACAAGCCCCCATCAGATGATCCCAGACCCAGAGCTGTTGGAGAAACACAGGCTGGCAGGACCAAAATTATACCCTCCCTGTGTCTTACAGCCAGTGCAGCGACGCACCTTGGCTCTCTGTGGATTTAGCGATTTCTTCCCTGAAGAGCTTTTCTGTTGCTTCTGCCACTTTTAATAATTATCTCCCTTTCCACTCTGCTTCCTCCTCCCGCGCCCCACATACACACTTAATAGGAATAAATAGCTGTAAGCAAATAATAACAGTAATTATATTTCAGTAGATCTATTGAATATCTATCCAATGCATGTGGATAGATAAAATGTCCCAGACTGAGGTTTATTTTCCAACTTTCAAGACTTGCTGCCTCTCTAAGCACAGTGACCAGTGAGGCTGTTGCTGACAGACTGTGCTATATTTTTTCTCATTTGTTACTTTATTCATCCATTCCACATATATTTTACTATCTTCTATTTGCATGATATTTGTTGAATGTGGGGGGAAATGTATCTGAGTTTATAGTATATCAGAAGATAAAAAATATGTTTAGAAATAACTGTAGTAGAAGTCAGTGATAAATGCAGATGATGCATTATTGGTAAAAGGGTGGTGAAAGAGAGCACATGCTTTGCAGGAGGAGAGCATGGAAGACTTCATGGAGGAGGTAGCATCAAAATGACTAGAAACAGGGTTTCATTTTGGGGCGGGTACAAAACATTCTGCACAAAATTGGGGAAGGATAAAGGCACAGCGGGGGTTTTAATCTATTGTGTTTGGATCCATGGTTATTTGAAGGTGATCAGAAAGGAATGAGGCTAGAGAAGTAGGTCAGAGACAGAGGAGAATCATCACGCACCCACTTAGGAGTTTGTTTTTCATCCTGAAGGCAATGGAGAGCCATTGAATGGCTTTGAATGAGAGTGTGGCATAGCCAGAGATTTGCTTTTAGGAAGATTAATCTGTCATGCATTTTTGAAACAGATTGAAGTTTGTGTGGGGGAGTAGAGAGGCTTTTGCTCTTATTTTGCAATAGTACGTTGATATATTGAAAAATCATCTTAATGTTTAATTATTTTGTTTATTTATTTATTTCTGAGACTAGGTCTCACTATTTTTACCTGTGGAACCGCAGACTCATGTTGCCCAGGGTACCACAGACTCAAGCGATCCCCAGCCTCAGCTTCCCAGGTAGCTGGGATTACAGGTGCGTGCCACTACAGCCAGCTACATTTTTTTTGGAAGTAGGTCTCACTACATGCCCCCGGCAGGACTCAAACTGCGATCCCTGGGCCCGGTCATGACTTCCTAGGCTGCTGCTTACTGGTATGCACCACCATGCCCGGCCTTAATGTTTAATTAGAAGGTAATTGCTTTTCTTATAGGTCATTGGATTTTGAAATAAGCATCCAAGTCATAGACTGTTATCTGGGGGCACACAGCTCTGGTTTTATAATGAAGAATCTGCAAGAAATAGAAATTGCACATAGAAGAGCTTTATAGGAAACTTCCAGAACTCCTTCTTTTCTTTTCTAGTAATTTCTTTTAGAAAAAAATACTTTTATTCCTTTTACTTAGTAATAACCTATAATACTAGCTCACATAAAATACACACATATTGAACACTCAAACTGTGGGTCTTTCTTGCTTCTTTCTTCCTACTCAAACCTGTCATTCAAAAGCTTACTTTTTAAAGTTCCTGAATCAAATTCATTTTACAACAATCTACTTAATTCCATGAAGGCTTTAGTGAGCATAATTTGAAAGTTACAAAAGCTTTAATGTGTTGTTCTTTCTAGTAATTTTAGTAGGACTGTCTTTATAGAACCTGTTCAGTTAGCAGGATTGATTTCAGCCATTCAATCAGAATCTACTGGACCTCTATTAAACACTTAAGAATCAACTAAAGACCCACACAGCCATGACCTTGATCACACGAAGCTTATATTCAAGCAGAGGATATACAAAAGTAAATAGTCAAAAAGATTTCCAAAAGCAGGAAAGTATGGGGACTCTGGAAGCACTTGATCCAATGTTGAAGGTTACAGAAACCTTAACACTGATACAAAGTACATAGTATGGGTAGATGTTTTCATGTTAAATGTTTCCTGTTATTTGGATAGTTAACTAATACCAGTATTTTTACTTTCTTGAGATATCTCCTTACCATTTTCCATAGGGCCTATACCAACCTGCATTCCCACCAATGGTTAAGAGTTTCTTTTTTACCACAATCTTGCCAATATTTATTGATTCCATTCTTTTTTTACATTGGCCAAGGTGGTATCTCAGTGTGATTTCAATTTACTTTTCTCTTATAATAAGTTATGTTGAAAATGATGTTGCCAAATTATGAAAGCAACCCAAATGACTTTCAACAGATGAATGGATAGAGAAATTGTGAATTATATATTCAATGGACTATTACACAGCTGTAAAGGAATATGAAATGGTGGCATTTGGCACAAAGTGGATGGACCTTGAGGTGATTATATTTAGCGAAACCAGTCAAACCATGAAAGATAGATTTCTGGTGGTTTCACTCATCTGTGGAATGTAAATATCCAAAAATCAATTACATACAAATAATAAAAGAAATGAAAAACTGCAAAAAAAAAAAAAAAGATAGTGGTTAACAGAGGGAATAGGAAAAAGGGTGGGAGGGGGTAGGAGCATGGGGATTTTGTGGGAGCAGAGGAAAAAAAGAAAATGTAACCAGTATAGTATAAACTAAGATTTAGAAATCAATTGGGGTAACCTAGAAAGTACCTATGGATGGGTGCAATTGCTGGTGGGGAAATAAGTGGGTACAAGGTTTCATTTTGGGATTTAAAATTGATTGTAGTGATGGTTGTGCAACTCAATAAATATATCAAAAAAAGTTAACTTGTACTCTTTAATTGGGTGAATTGCATGGTATATAAATTACATCTGAGTGAAACTGAGAAAAAACATCTATCAATCAGACAACCCAGATGTGGGAAGAGTTTACTGGCAATGAAATGCCATATGCCAAGAATAAAAATAAAAGAAGTTCAATAGGGCTGGAATTCCCTGAGAAGTGGAGAGCAGTGAGATAGAGGAAAGCAAAGAAATTGGAGAGCTGATAGGGCCTTGAAAGTCGATAAAATATATAAATCTATAAAAACAGCAGCTACCATTTATGGAGTCCTTATCAACACTATTCTAAGCAATTTGCATGCATTAATTCACTAGTCCTCACAATAAATTTGTGAGGTAAGTACTGTGCGAACTCTGCATTTTACCAATGGAGAAACTGAGACATCAGTTCATTAAGTAACCTGCCCATGTTTACAGATCAAATAAATGACAGCACTGTCATATGTCACCAGGAGGTCATATTATATGCCATTAAGATTACATATTATATAATTATAATAACATATAATTCCTAATAAATTACCCTACATTATAGGGTGACATCGTAGAGCTTTATGTAGGAGTAGAGTCAGATTTACATCTTAGAGAAAGATCACCTATGGTGTAGAGAATGAACTGGGAGGAGAGAAAGACTAAAGCTTGGAGACCAGGTGTTCCAGTGACCCACATGAAATCATGCTTGTCTGGACATGTGTGATGGCAGTGAGAATGGAAACAAGTGGAAACTTGGGAGAGATTTAGGAGGTCCCCTGTTAGGGACTGACTGGAGTTGGAGGGAGGGGATAAAAGACTTTGAGATGGATGCCTAGAATCTGGTGAGTAGTTGTGTAAGTGGGTCATTTGTGGTATCGTGATGCCATCCCCCAAGTGTGCTCTGCTAACCGCTGTGACTGGTTAGTGTCTGTCTCGTGAAAGCAGATCAGAACTCAAATATCTTTGCCAATGATATCACAGAATCAGAGGTGGCAGGGGTCTTAGAATCCTTCTAGATCTAGGTGGAAATGGAGGCACTGGAAACAGAAGGAATTTGCAGGTTAGGTGGGGTAGTGCTTGGGCAGAATGAGGTGTGCACCTGCCAGTGCATTTGCTTGCTACACTGTCTCTCCTCATGGGAACATTTGTACCTTCCTCACAGCTTTGATTCTCTTCTCAAAGATGGTCTCTCTGAGCCTAAAAGTAGATATCATTTCTGTGCAAAAAATGATCATAGAAGCTAATGCAAGTGTGAAAAAAGTTGCTGTTTAAACCCACTGTCCATTCCACTGAACTTGTTATGTATCTGCTACCTGACTTGCCTGGCATCATTTTTCACAGCTGTACTGGAGCATTTCTATGATTTAGAGCCCATGGTTTGCACCTTATGTTGAGTCCATTGTTTTTCTAGAATGTTCTGTGTTGCAGTTAGCATTTTTTAAGAATTAAAGAAAGAGGATGTGCCCAAACTTCCTTGCCCATTCTCTGTCACCAGTCCTTTGTTTCTCTTCCTTAGAGGTAATGCCTTAGTGAGCATCTTGTTACATAAACTTTTCCTTCTTTCCTTTGGCAAATTTGCAGCCAGGATAGCCTGAATGTCCTTTTAAAGTGGGATGACCCACACTGGAGACTTTTTTCTCTGCTGAGATCAGGACTACCCACAGAATGCCTAATTGGGACTGAATTTCTGGGTTTCTGGGTCCTCTGGTTGCAGCCATCTCTGCAGCATGCTGGCATTCATTCCTAGTGGGCGGCCTCAGGCCTAATGGCTGCCATCTCCTCACAGCTGACCCTATTCCCTGAATTGTTTGCTATAAACCAGCAATTCTACAGGAGGTGGGGAAGCTTTCTGGGCAGAATTCTTAATTAGGGCTTAATTAAGACAGCCAGAGTGGCCTGTTGGCCTGCACCCTTGCACAGGGTCCTGATTGGCAGGCAGCACCTGGTGTTCTTGGCCATCTGACAACCATCAGTCGCTCCCAGGCCTCTTGCAGAGATGAGCAAGGCTCACACTGCCCTTCTGCTGGCAGCACCCGTTTCCTAGACACCCTAGAGCAATTTAGAGATCCCTTTCTGGTGGGTTCCCATTCTCTGCCTCATATTGGTTAGGTGTTGTTTATTGCGATGTCTTGGCCTCTCTGTAACTTTTCATGGACAGGGGCTGTGCCTGGTTAACCTCAGTCTTCTCTTCTACACTCAGCACAGGGCATTTGATAAAAGTTGAATAAAAGGTGCTGATTTGGGGGCTAAATCCCTTGACTTGAGATGACCACAGACCCTTCAAATTGGAGCCTGATCTCCAGGGATTAAGCTTTAAAAATGCAGAGACTGCAGGAGCCCACAAACACATGGTCAAGGCCAAGTCTATTACAAGTGTAAGGACTTTCAGAGAAGACTCAAGATCTTCATGGCCAGGACAGAGCCTTAATATCACAAACCAGGGAATAAGAGTTCTATGAAGCATGTCTTAGTCCCATCCCTGGCAGCCATTCCCAGCTCTTGTGCCATGGTCATGCTTGTTATTGGTTTTGTAGCATAATACATTTGGAATCCTGCCTACCTCCCCCAGATAGAGATTCATGGAGTCAAATCAGTCCACGAGGGTGGCAAGCTGCTTCATATGGATAGCTCTGGGAGTCCTCGGTCTCAATTTCCAAAGCACTGAACAAGTTGTGGGCTTTGTTTTTGGTGCTTATGGTATTAAACATGCCCAGAGGCTCTTGAAAATTAGTTGGCGTGTAATGACATTTGATGAATCATTTGGTAGTAAGAAAAAACAAATTTAGCTTTTGAGTTTATGTTCTGCAATTTTGTTGAATTATGCCCAGATGGTTGTAAAGAGAATATTTCTTAACAGTTCTGCACATTTGTGATACCAAGTCTACGGAGAGGGAGAGAACTTCACAGTGAATGGCAAGGGGGCACTAAAGACAGCAGGATCTTATCATCTCTGTGTGAGAAAGACTCTAATGGGTGTCTGGTTTAGCCCCTTGGTGCTTGATGTGACTGTGCTGCAGCGGGTGGCACACAGGAGAATGTGTTGTGAAGACCCCAATTTCTAAGCCTCTGTTTCTTTTTCAAGCATTGGTTATATTTGGTATGGTTGGTCATGTACCCAGTGTATGTGGGCAGGGGGACAAAATTCAAAGAACAAAAATTACTTTTTTAAAATCCACAATTGTACAATTGAGTGGCATTAAATACTTTCCCAGTGTTGTGCAACCAGTACCATTATCTGATTCCTAAACTTTTTATCATCCCCAAAGGGAATCTTGTACCCATTAAGCAGACACTTCCCATTCCTTCTTCCTCTGTTCCCTGGCAACCACTAATCTGTTTTCTGTCTCTAGAGACTTTCTTATTCCAGATATTTCATATACTTAGAATCATACAACATGTTGCCTTTGTTGTCTGACTTATTTTACTTAACACAATGTTTTTGAGGTTTGTTCACATTGTAGGACATTATCAGTACTTCATTCCTTTTCATGGCTGCATGATATTCCATTGCATGGATGTACCACCCAATTTGTTTATCCATTGATTCACTCGTGGGTTTTGGGGTTTTTTCCCATCTTTTGGCTATTGTGCAAAGACCATTTAGGTGTATGTTTTTGTTTGAATATCAGTTTTTTACTCTCTTGGGCATATACTTAGGCATAATATAGCTAGATCAGTAGTAATTCTAGCTTGATAAAGAAGTGCCAAATGATTTGCTTACTCCTTTTTGAACCTGTTTCTCCCCTGGCCTCTCTGACCATTTCTTCTCAGTTTCCTTCATGGCTCCCTTGAGTCTTCTGCCATTAAATGATGGTGCCACTCAGGGTTTGTTTATTTTGTTTTAATAGAATGAACTCAACCCTAGCAGTACATCATAATCACCAGAACTTCTTTACCAAACCCTGGCAAATCCCCACCTGAGACATGTTAAATCAGCATCTTTAGGTGGGTAGAACCTGGACATTGGTGTTACTCAAAGGATCTCAGTGATTGAGGTACACAATAGGTGATAATCCTTTCTTGTGTTTCTACCTAATAACTGTCCACTCCTTATTTTCAACTCCAACTGTCTACTGGACATTTCTGTCAATGTCCCCACAAATTCAGCTATTCCCAATGAAACTCTTCATTTTTCTTCTCAAACCTATCCTTCTATCTATCAGTTTCTTGGTCAAGGAGACCATTATCACCAGTGATCCAAACCAGAACCTTGAGAATTATCTGTGCTTTTTCTCTCTTTCTTACTCCATTTTTACTTGATTGATTCATCCATTCAATAATTATGTTAAGAAGATAAGATGTAGATGAAACAGATGAATAACAATACAGAAAAAGAAATGGCCTGAAATTAATAACATTATGAAAACTGTCATTATTGAGGATTTTTCTACTATCTTACATTCTAATATACTTCATGTATATTCCCTAATTTATTGCCAGCCTGGTTGACAGATGACAGTTCACGCTCAGGGAGGCTAAGGTACTTCTTCAAGACTGTGTGGTTAGCATGTGATTAGTGAAAAGTGAGACTGGAACCCAGGTTATGTCAGTGTGTTCACATGTGAGGTCTCTTTGAAGAGCCTTAAGTTCAACATCCCTATTAAAACAAGGAAAGTGATGGCTCAGGATGTTACCACCTATTGAAATCATCCGTACCCCCTAAGAATGTTTAAAAACTATAGAGAACAGTGCAAAAACCCTTACAACTTTTGCTCTTGTGTTTACCAGATTGTGTCTTCCATTTTGCTCTGAATTATTAAGTATTTAAATTCCTGCTTCCCCTGGAAATTACAGGTGCCTTGAGGGTGACATGTGTGCTTGCTTATCTCCGTGTTCCTCTCAGTCCTTGTGCCTGGCACATTGTTGCTGGTTATTATAATGAGAACCTATAATGGGACCTCAAAGCAAATTAACTTGATCGTCACTTTCATTTCCATGATGGTAATGTTCTTATTCCCTTATTCCTTCCACATCACTTTCTTACATTTTTCATAATTTCATTTACATGCTTATTTTTTCTGGTCTGGTGAGAGTCTGCACTAGAATGTCAACTTCTTGAGGGTAGTCAGTTTTGTCTGTTTTGCTGTATTCTATTCTCCTATCTCCACAGGCTAAGGAAACACTAATTATTTTCTGTTTCTATAGATTTGCCTGTTATTCACTTTCATATGAATGAGTCATGTAGTATGTGCTCTTTGGTGATGACTCCTTTCATTTAGCACAGAGTTTCCAAGGTTCATACTTACTGAACCCCTTCTCTTTACAGTAGGAAAATAGAACCTCAGAGAAGGAAGAGTTGCGGCTTGTGCCATGCATCCCGCTAGCAGCCAAGCTGCAATCTGATGGCATGTCACCTAGCTCCCTCTACAGTCCTCCATTCCAGGTGAGACAAGGGTCTCACAACAGTATCTGCTTCAGCATCATCATTGTGCCACCCACTTTTGAAGCTACTCATTGATCCCTTCAGGCTCAGCCATGACAAGGCAAGTATTAGTGTCAGCCTTTTTCTCACCTCCTTTCCAGGGCACATTGGCCACTAAGTGTGGGTGACTCATGTGATTAGCACCTCGTCTTCTGTTTGCAGCCATTTAGGTCACTAGCAAGAGAAAGGCACACATTGGGTCTGGATTTTCCTGCTGCTTCCCTGTGATTCCCAGAGGGCCCTGGCAAGGCCATCTGTACTCGGCCAGATAAGAGGCTAAGCCTTCCTGAGAGACATCTAATCCTGTTAGGCAGATGTGAAATCTGCCTAACAGGACAGTGTCCTGGACCTGTGCTTCCCAAAGACTTGTCTTGTACCACACAGCACCCAAGATGGTTTTAGGTGATAGGCAAATGAAAGCTTTTGTTTCAAATGTGGTATATTTGTTTTAACATGTACCAGGAAAAAAAAAAACAACATATCCAGCATGATCATGCCGAGGGTTTCATGAATATTGTTGTTTAAGATGAAGATAAAATAGAAGACATAGTACCATAAAATCCTTTCTATGCAGACTGTTTGTTACAGGTAGATGACTGTTTGTGGACATGCAAGAGACTGCTGTGGTAAGAGCTCCTTTATGTGAAAGAGGGGTTAAAGAAAAAACAGGAGAAACAGCTGTGGTTGTTCTTTAGTCATGATAAATCTCCTTTTAGGCATTCAAAGCCTTTTCTATAAAAGAGGAATTCCTCTTGACTATAGAATCTTAGAGAGGGTAGCAAAGATGGAGGAAGATTGGGTGTTACTCCTGAATAAAAAATGAAAACAGAGCAATTTCACTTGCTTTTCTTTGATTCATTTTATGACCATAAGTGAAATGATTTGTGAAGTCAGAGTATCAGTCTGAGTATGAGTCTGCATCAATGGAAGGCTTGCCTGGCCTCCCTATGTGGAGTTCATGAGTTTCCCATTATAATTGCACTGAAGAATAATGATGTGGTATAGTGGTAAGCACCCTTCTTCCTTTCTTAGAACTGCTCTATTTCTAAGAAGGCATCTTCTTAGTCTTAATTTCCTTTTAAGAACTTAATACAGATGTGAGACCAACATACTATCTTTTATTGAGCTGTGATTATTGCAATGAACCAAGACAATATCCAAGGATTGACATTAGAAATGTAAATATAAGTTCACCTCAAATATGTGCAATGAACTTTTTCTTTTACTCAGAGCAGCCAAGAATGAAAGTGTGTTTGTGATCTTATTTCGTATGTGTCTTTGAAATGTGCTGTGATCTTACCTTAGTACTTCAGACATCCATAACTTCCATCCTTAATTCAGCAAATATTGTTGGAACTCAAGGCATTTGCTAGATTCTTCAGGGCTTGTAAGAAACAAGATACCTAGCTGGGCGTGGTGGCTTGCGCCAGTAATCCAAGTGCTAGAAAGCAAGAGGCCAGGGATTACTTGAATTCGTGGGTTTGAGACTACCCTGGGCAACATAGTGAGACCTGGTCTTGAAAAAGCAGCCAAGAGGGGTGGTGGACACTTGTATTCCCAGTTACCTGGGAGGCTGAGGCTGGGGATCACTTGAGTTCGTGGGATCGGGACTACCCTGGGCAACATAGCCAGACCTAATCTCAAAAAAAAGAAAGAAAAGAAACAAGACATCTTTCTCCTCCCTTGAAGGGAGGAGTGTTTAGTGGCAGAAAACAGGACCTGAATTCATGTGAACTCAGGGACCACAAGACAAAGCATAGACAAAAGGATCATGGATGGGATGGAGGAGTAAGATACAACACATCAGCTCTGTCATGCAGAATGAGGTGGATGTGATGAACCAGTGGGGAGGAACCCATCTTGGATGTGGTGAAACTTGGGCTGTGTTTTGAAGATTAAGGTTTGAATAAGTTCCACAGAGTGGGAAGATCACAAACGTAAGGAGGGACCACCTGGGGCTGATTTGAACAATAGAGAAGCATTGGAACATCCTTGGAGAATGGAATCTTGGGGTCCCTTTGACCATGTTGAGGAAGTTTTTCAACCTCTGCAACTTTCTCCTCTGGCATCCTACCATGCAGGATGTCATGGGAAGTAAATGATGTGTTATAGTGATATACATGTTAGTTTCTGGCAGGAGCTCTACATGAATATGTAGGAAGAGGTTGGATTTCAGGGATGAGGGTGGGGTTGGATGACAAGGAATCAAAGTGATGACATAATATAACTAGATAATGAGCAGATACTTAAATACAATGTTAACATGGAAGCGATAGTCAGAGGTTTGGGGACTTGTGTAATTTTAAGACTAATTAGCAGCAGTACCAGAAAGAAAATCCATAGCTCCTTATTTCTACCTCTTTTGTTCAGCATTCCCTAGGTTTTATCTAGGTTATTAGAAATACAAAATCAGGTCCCATTCTATAGCTGCTGAACCCCAAAAACTCCATGGTGCCAGCAGTTGGTATTTTAACCAGACCTCCAGATGTTTTTAAGAAACTAAAGCTTTGCCGGGGCTGGTGGCGTGCACCTGTTGTCCAAGCACTGGGAGGCAAGAGGTTTGGGATCACTTGATTTTTCAGGTTTGAGATTACCCTGGGCAACATAGCGAGACCTAGTCTTGAAAAAGCAGCCGGGCACCATGGTGGGCACCTGTAATCCCAGTCTCAAAAAAAAAAAAATTAAAATGCCTAAAGCTTTTAGGGAACCAGTGTTCTGGGTTTTACTAAGAGAGGTAAAGGATATGAGAAAAACACTTTTCTTATAGGAATTGGGGTGTTATTTACCATCCAGGGAAAGTAGACAGAAGGCTGAAACTGGGTACCAGAAAGACCTTTCTTTTTTTTTTCTTTCCTTCCTCCCTCCCTCCCTTCCTTCCTTCCTTCCTTCCTTCCTTCCTTCCTTCCTTCCTTCCTTCCTTCCTTCCTTCTTTCCTTCCTTTCTTTCCTTTCTTCTTTCTCTCTTCCTTCCTTCCTTTCCCCTCCTTCTCCTCTTCTTCTTCTGCTGCTGCTGTTTCTCTTCCTCCTCCTTCCCCTTCTTCTTAATTAAGATTTAAATCATAGAACATCCTTTAAGATGGTTTATGGCATATTTAAAGTGGATATAAACACAAGGTTGTACTATTACTATTGTCTAACTCTAGAACATTTTCAGGACCCCAAAAGGAACCTCCTTACCCATTCACAGTCAATTCTCATTCTCCTTTCCCCACAGTCCCTGGAAACCACTCATCAACTTTCAGGATAGATTTGTCTGTTCTGGACATTTCCTAGAAATACATTTGTGTGTGTGTGTATTTGTATGTTTGTGTGTATGCGTTTCTGACTTTTTCAAATAACATGTTTCCACAGTTCATCCATGCTATAGTGTATATCAAGGCTTCATTCCTTTTTATGCCAGAGATAAGCTTATACTTCAAACTTTTGCTTCAGATATATTTACTCAAATGACTGAACTCTGATCCATTTGCATGGAACCTTATCATTTTCAAACTCTTGTCACTACATAACAATGTAAGTGAAAGCCAACCCAGGGACATAACTGGGCAGAGATCATTGCAGTTGCTTTTACAGACCAGAATACATGCCAGAGAGGGAAGTGCTCTGTCCTAGTCCTGTGTGTTGTCATGCTGGCTCATTGAAGTGAGTAGGAAGCGAATGGGTGACATGCAGAAGAAGCTACAGCTGCAGAGGCATGAGGCTGTGAGAAGCCATGGTTTGTGGTATTGCAGTGATAATCCGGCCTGGCTGATTATCAGTGTAAGGAAGATAATGCAGACTGGAGGCAAGAGCCATATCATAAAAGCCTTTTACTACCACATCAAGGCCCAGAGGGTGGTCATGGGCTAGAATGGTTGAGTCCCGCTCCAGATACTAGCAAGCTAATCTGACCTGGATGCATTATGCTACTTCCTTGCTGTGTACTCTTCTCCAGATTACTTCTTTTTACCTAATCTCCTTTTTTGTCAGTGAGTATTGTTATAGCATTAAATACAATCATGCATGTAGTAAGTGGTAGTATTACTAATGGAGTTTTGTTATTAAAAATGATATAATTCTCGAGCTCATACTTTACTCCAAAGATGAAGGAGAACTACCAAAGGCTTTTCAGAAGAAAAGTGACATGATTGAAATGCATGTTAGATCATTTTGGCAGCCATGTGGAAGGTAGATTGATGGAGGGTGAACCTAGAGACAGAGAGACTGAGTAGGAGGTTATTATAGTATTTCAGACAGAATGGAAATTTGAAATATGACTGTAGCTAATATGACTTAGAAAGGAAAAGAGTGAAAAATTAAAATAGCTGGGAACAGAGTCAGCAGAACTTGATGACTGACTCAATGTGTACAATGAAACAAAGGGAAAGAGCCAAGAATAATTCCCAAATATTTCACTTGGGCAATTAGAATTCAATGATGGTGTCCTTCAGCAAGAGGTTCCACCTTGGAGGAGGAGATGGAGGAGTAGAATAAAGAATGATGGTCAGTTTGTTTTGGATATGTTCAGGTGGTCATGGGGTTCCTGGTAGAAGCAGTTCTCAAAGCAGCTGAGACTGTGGGAGTGAATGGCTTTGCCATGGAAAGTGCCCATTTGGAGCTGTGAGTCTCAAACTTGGGTAGGCTGGCACTAGGCGTGGGACTACTTGGCTCTGGCTGGCACCCTCAAACATTCAGATTCACTTGGTTTAGGGTGCAATCTGGGAATGTTGAAAACTCCCCAGGTGATTACAATGTGCTCTGAAGTTTAGGAATCACTGATTTAGAAATAAAGGGTGTCGGTTAGTTATATGAGAAGGGAACTGGGAATTAAAACCTGGAATTAGATGATGAAGAGAAGAGGAGTTTGCAAAGATGGCTGAGAGGTTTGCTCTGAGGAGCTGGAAGAAAATGGAGACATGTCACAGGAGCCCACTGAGGAAGGTCAAGAAGTTTTACTGCATTTATTTGTGGTAGTTTAAGAGAAAATGTTACTTTGGTAATTTATTCTTTCACTATTAAAAATAGAGCTAGATAATTTCCTTGCATTTTAATTTCATGTTGGTGGATTTTTTCTTCTGTTAGTAGTTGGTTTATATCCTTGGATATTGTGTGTTGGAGATTAGATGTTATAAGAAGGCTTATATTTTAATTTCTTTTTTGTTCATTATAGAGGTGCAGAAGATCCACCATTCCGTTTTCCGTTCCATTCATTCACTTGTCATGTAGTCTTTTAACAAATATATTTATTTTATTAAATGTCTATGTTAGGACTAGAGATATCAAGAGAACTCAGAGAAAACCCCTATTTTCAAGTTGTCTATAAACCAGCTCACCATCTGGTTTACTTTGCCCCCTATATTGTAGACTTTCAGGCTGGAAGGTACACATGGATTTAGACTGCAGGAAATTTTAACTGGCCCTATAGAGTCCCTGACCTGCAGTTGTCTTACCTTTCTTGTATACCTCAGTGATGAAAAGGTCTTTTTCTACCAGAGCAATCCATTGGTGCATTTATAACACTGATTTTGAAAACTCCTTTACAATAAGATCAAAATGAATAAAACCGAATAATGGCTGTATGTGGAGATTCATGATACTATTCTGTCTACTTTCATATGTGTTTTTAAGTTTCTTTAAGAAAAATTAGAGAAAATTTCTATACAGTGAATCAAAAATTTTCCTTTTGAGCTTAGATGAGTTGTTACTTCAAGACCATTAAGAACAAGTCCAGACTGCTTTTACACAAATACTGTACATTCCTATATTTGTGATTGTTCAGAAAGTCTCCTGTATCTTCAATAACTAAACAGTATTGTTCAGTTTCAAATATTGATATTTTGAAACTGAGTATCACATTCAATCATACCACTTGCAGATACTGATGGTTTAATTTCTTTTACTGTATTAGCTCTCATTTCCTCTCCATGTTGTAGTGCACTGGTTGGCAGCATTAATTTTGTGTGATTTTTTTATTTGTAATTTATTTTCCTTCTATATGGAATGCTTCTTTTCTTTCTAAAGAATATTGAATCAACTGATACTTGTTTTTTTTTTTTTTTTACTGAACAGGTTAGATTATATATAACTAAAGATTTTCCAACATCTTATGATAAGATCATCTGCTTAATTTTTCCTATTTGTAAGATAAAATACATTAACAGTTTCCCTTAAATTCAACTTTTATTGTTTTCTTAAAATAAATGTGATGTGATTGTGGTGTATAATCCTTATAATGTGTCATTGCTGGATTTAGCTGACAGTATTATTTTTTAAACTTACAAACAGGTTTATAAAGAATTTTAAATGTACACAACAGTAGAGAGAACAGTAAAATGACTTTCACATGCCCATCTCCCAACTTCAAGAATTGTTAACATATTTCTGGCTTGATCTTATTTAGGAATTGTGTGAATATTTCATGAATGAGACTGACCTTTATGTCCCTTTTTAGTGTTAGCCTTTGTCAGATTTTAAATTTAGGGCTATTTCTGCATTAGTTGAAGAACTTGGTATGATTTTTCTCTTTTGAAGAATATTTCTGAATGTTGGGGATAGTTTGAAATAATTCTTTGATAAACAGCAATTTATGACATCTTAAAGGGCTTTTTCCTTGATTTTTAAAAAATTTACTTTTCTAAGTTTCTTCTGCAGGTATAGATTTACTTAAAGTGTTTCTTTTTATTTCTGGTTCCTTGCTTTGCTAAAGATGTTGAATGGCCTCAGTTTCCTGTAGGTGATCGGCCTCAGGGTAGCTGAAGATGAGAGTGATTTCTAGAAACCATAAAATAAGTGAGCCAAATACACTGACCACATTGCTAGGTACTTCTCACAACCAACAGAAAACGGGAAGAGGGGGCTTGATCCTTTCCTGAGATGGGGGCTTCATGTTACTCATCTCTCATTCTCGGTCACCTGCACTTGAGTATTGAGTGTTTTTGTAGTAAAAAAAAATTTTTTTTTAAATAATGAAAGTGGTATCTTCAGTACATCCTGGAAAACCACATCAGCCCCTAAATCTCTTGGGCCCGTGGAAGCTGACAGGGTGTTTTGTTGGTGAGATTCTATTTTTATCTTCCAGTGTGGGTTTTAAAGTCTTCTCCTTTTAAGATTCTACATGGAAAATGTACCTTCCACCATGTCCAAGGAACTGGTCTAGGAAAATCCCTTGGTAGTGGAGAAGGCACATATACCAAAGTTTAATATGGAAGTCTTGAGAAATTAAATTCTTGTTACCCAAGAAAATTGAAGAACTTTCCAGGAGGACTCTAAAAAGATATACTCCCAATATATCCTCTAAAGTCACCCATATGACTTAGCTCATCTAAATGATTTGTGTGTGACATGTATAAAATATATAGCACCCTCTTGTATTTTTCCTGTATTATTTGTCAGTCTTCACCCACATCTCCTTTTATTAGTAACTTGTGCCAGTGGTTATTGCCTTGTCAATCTTTAAAAAAAAAAAAAACAACATTAACTTTATCTTTGTTAAATGAACTTTTATTCTATTTTTCCAGTTTATTATTATTTTGATTTTAATTTTGTGCATCCATCCATTCAACAAACATTTATTGAGACTTATTATAGGACAGATCCTTAGAGAAAATCAATAGGGATAAGGATGGTCTCCGTGCTCAAGATGCTGACAGTTTAATATAAGGAGAAATGAAATAGTGAAAGAAAAAAATAAGCTGACAAAAGACATTCACTAATAGGTTAAAAGTCGCAGAATGACTCCCAGGGATATCTTTCAAGAACAGTCTCAAATATCAATTGTAAAGCTTTTATATTCCTTCGAGAGAAAAAGAAAGAACTGGAGTCTGTACTTAATATGCTGAAAAGCTTATAAGCCTAATCTTTCTTTCCTTTTTCAAATTATCATTCTCTTTCCTTCTTTGAAAACTGGATTTAAGGGTGATACTTTAATCTTTGAAGATTAAGAAGTTGAGTTGATATATAAAGGAACTTTCCTTGCGAAGAAAGTGCATGTTTGGGTTTTTGTGCATTCAACAGATACTTTTTGTATTATCTGTGTTGGAAGAGAGAAATTTTTCAACTCAAAAAATTTACCTTTTGCTGTTTCTTTGATTTCAGTTTTATGCATTTCTTTTCTATTTTCTCTGCGAACTCCTTTACTTAGAAGTGGGCATTCTCCATTTGATTCAAGGTCTAACAGTTTTCCTGAAATTGCTATCCAGTTTTATTTTAAAATTTCAATCTAGTAGAAGTAATTTGGGACTCTTCATTTCCTCTTCTATCCTTTTTTGCCTCCGTTGATGTTTTTTCATTTCTCAGCAGCATGGTCTAGTTTCCTGAAGTCTTGTTATCATCTGCTGTGTCTCTTTTGAAGGATTGATAGCTTTAAATTGTCATTTAGCTTTTAAAATAGCTATCACCCTGTTGTATTTAGTTTTCTTCATTTGCAAAATATTTTAGGACAGTTTGCCTTCTCGTATTTATTTCAGACAACCAAAAATGTGTTCATTTGGGGGATTCATGCCCTTTAAGGAATTTTCCTGAATGGTGTGTGCCCCGAGGGGGGTGATCTAAAGTGAATCTGTCAGAGGAATAATTATTGAAAGAACTCAGGTGTTTAGACTGGACATAGGAGACTTGAAGAGAAAGAGATTGCTGTGTTCAGATTCAGAGAAGCTGTATAGAAGGTGCTGGTTAATTCTGTGTGGTGTTTGTGGGGGATGGGAAGTAGTCAGAGAAGCAGCGTTATTCAGAGGCTGAAGCTACACAGATGTGAAATTCTTTATATAAAGAAACTTTCTAGCAATAAGATGGATCCATGTGAATGACAGAACAATTAAAGACCAGATGGCTTCTTGGCAATGGGATTATAAAAAAAGATTCAAATGCTTGGTGGTTATCTGGGCTCTTACTGTCTTCCATTAGCCCAGCAATCTAGAGGCTAATATTAAAACCATTAGCAGGTCATTTTCTTGATTCTAACCTCTCTTGTGCAGACCTTGCTGAGTCAGGGAGCACTTTTAATGGCTTGGTTGATGTCATTTGTTTGGTCTTCAGGGATCCCTAGATGAAGGTGCATGCCTACCCACAGTCTAGATATATAATGCAAATTAATTCTTTTAATTAGAGCCATATATCTAAATCAGTTAGCTAAATTGTATTTGGCAGCAGTTTTGTAACAACCCCCTATGAGTAACCACTACAGTTTGATGATCTTCATCAATGGAAAGATTTGACAATCTTCGTTCTTTCTGAATATCTCTGAGATCCTGGTAACTCCGTAGTCATTTGGAGACTAAAATAATGTAGAGGTCAGAGATTTTGTCTCTTCTATTGCTCTGGTTTAGTGAAGAGTGAGTGGAACATGTACACATATAGAAAAGCATATATGAGCCGGGTGTGGTGGCGTGCACCTGTAATCCCAGTTACCTGAGGCTGGGGATCACTTGAGTTCGTGGATTCGAGAGCACCCTGGGCAACATAGTGAGACCTAGTCTTTTAAAAAGAAAAAAAAAAGGAAAAAGAAAAAGAAATATGTAACCTCCAAAATCAAAATGTTAAAAAAGAAAGAAAAAGAAATTTGTGATCTTATCACTGGTGCTATTCAGTTATCCATAAAGAGATTCACTAGTCTCTTACTTGGGATACAAATCCTGCCTACTACTATTCTGTAAACTGGGCAAAGGAAGGAGCTGACAGTCTTATCATTCAATAAGAAGTATATATATATATATATATATATATATATATATATATATATATATATATATATATAAATTTCACAACATTGTAATCCCAGGGGTTTACCCCCCCTCCATTCCCCCCCCCCTTTCCCTCCTGTTCAAAGTTGTGCACTTCAGTTTGGTGCTTAGCTTGTTTTGACTTTTCCTCAAGTCTTTTATTTTTTTTTACTATATCCCATATATTAGCGAAACCATTTGGTTTCTGTCTTTTTCTTTATGACTTGTTTCTGCTAATATGATTACTTCTAAGTACATCCATGTTGTTTTAAATCGTCAAATTTGTCATTTTTAATTGATGAGTAGTGTTCCATTGTGTATATATACCACATTTTTTTCATCCAGTCATCTGTTTTGGGGCACTTGGGTTGCTTCCATGACCTTGCAGTTATAAATTGTGCTGCAGTAAACATCCGAGCACAGGTGTCCCTTTGTACCCACATTGAGGTCTCTTTTGGGTAGATTCCCAAGAGAGCAATTGCTGGGTCAAATGGTAGTTCCATTTTCATTAATTTGAGGGTCCTCCACACAGCTTTCCATAGAGGTTGGATCGGTTTACATTCCCACCAGCGGTGTAGTAGCGTTCCTTTCTCTCCACATCCTCGCCAGCAATTCTTGTTGCCTGTCCTTTGGATGTGGACTGTTCTTACTGGTGTAAGGTGGTATCTCATTGTGGTTTTGATTTGCATTTCCCTTATTACTAGCGATGTTGAGCAATTTTTCATGTGCCTGTTGGCCATTTGTATTTCCTCTTTGGAGAAGTGTCTTTTTAGTTCTTCTCCCCATTTTTTGATTGGGCTTTTTGCTTTGCTTTTGTTTAGTTGTGTGAGTTCCTTGTGGATCTTCATTATTAAACCCTTGTCACTCAATAAGAAGTGTTTTACTGAACCCTTCTGTTTCCATTCCTGCACATCAATGATACCTGCTCTCCTCAAGTTTGAAGTTTCTTGCTTAATATCTACAGAGGAAATAAAACCTTTCCAGAGACTAAACCCTCGTGGGGAACAGGTGGTTGTCTAGGTGTGCATATGGAGTGGGATGAAGTCTGAGTACAGTTGCTGCTTATGAAGAGCTGTCTCCAAATATTCAGTCCTGTGCTTCATCCTTGTGTTTTTCTTACCAGATGCCTCTAATTCTTAGGCCATTTTAGGGCAAATCAACTCATTTTTCTTCAGAATCCTCTTCTGAAGACATGTAGGCTTCTATTTCACTTCCTATCCTTCAGACAATTTCTATCTTTCAAAATTCACACCTATCTCTTTCCTATGGTTCACCCCTTGTATTCGTGTGGTGTGATTTAAAAGGTTTAGGAAAGAGAAGAAAATTAAGTCATTGTTTCAGTTTACCATTCAACCAAGAATGTACACTTATTTTAACAATGTTAACAAAATGAGATTCTAGAGTTGAAAACTGCTCAACGCTGATATCCCCATTATAGAAGTGTTAGATTAACACATCCCTTCAGCATAGTAGAGTTTAATTTTGGTTGAAGTCTACGTTTTTGGTTCATTAATTTTTATTCAACTTTTTTTCTTTTTTACCAAAAAGTGTCTGTCTAAAGCTTTCAAAATATTTGGTTATGCTGTTCTACTTTCATTTTTAGAGGTCCTGTTTTATATATGTCCTGATTATTGTACTCCTATAGGTCTCACCACTACTCTGTTGACTTCTCATTTTATATGCTGATGTTTTGTTTAAGATATTTATTTTCATATCTGTACAGGAGATTGCATTTTTACCTTGTACATTTTTTAAAATCACATTTGGCATCAGTAATGATACTGCCTGCTTAAAATTAATTATGCTCTAGAACAGCCAAATGGCATTGGTGGGAAATAAACTAAGTTATCTTAAAGTGACATGTCCTGTACTGGATTCTGAAACAGAAAAGAAAATCTTAGTGGAAAAACTGATGAAATCTGAATAAAGTCTAGAGTTTAGTTGACTTTATAGTACCAATGTTAATTTCTTATTTTTGAAAAAGGTACAGTGATTGTATAAGATGTTAACATTAGGGAAAGTTGAATGAACTGTATATGGGACTCTATCTTTGCAAATTTTTATACATCTAAAATAATTCCCAAATAATAGTTTACATTTAAAATTTAAAAATCATAAGGATGGGGGATAAAATATCAAAAAGATGATCTACAGCTTATGGATAATAAGAGTTCACCTTTCAACCTGTTTGTACCTGGGACTTTTTTGGGGGTGGGGGAGTGAAGTTAGCTTTTAAACTTTTTGTTCTATACTAATTATCTTTTTAATGTCTGTTTCTTCTACAGTTCTCATGATGTCTAGTAAGATCTTTTTTCTAGGTAATTTTCCAATATGCTATATGGTGTTACAGACCATCTTTGTGCTGTGCATTTACCCCATGATTTCTTTATAACTGAAGTTTGTACCTTTTGGCCTCCTTCACCCATTTTGTCAACCTTCTACCATCCACAGCCTTCTTTTTCTTATTTTCTCTATATACTAAGTCATTTCCCAATGTTCTCTCTTATTTTGTGTGGTTATTTATTGGGTTTTGAAGTTTGGTGAGTTGAGAACAGAATTTTCAAAAGTGAAATAGACTAGACTAGAAAGATATCCTATAAATATTTTATAAAACGTTAATCTCAAGTACATATTTTTTTCTTGGTAACCTGACAACATCTATCAATGTACAAATGTGTATAACTTTTGATCTAGCAATTTGGTATGCAAGACTTATCCAGATGTACAACTGCATACACACAAAAACACTGTATGTACAATATATGTTAATAGTAATATTATAATAGCAAAGGATTACCTATTCTAAATTAGCAATAGCCCAAATGGCTATCAACAGAGAATGACTTTAAAATTACGGTACTACAATGGAATATTATTCATCAATCAAAGAAGACAAACATGTCATTTGCAGCAATATGGATGGAGCTAGAAGGAATCATGCTAGCAGAATTATGCCAAAAATAAAGAGAGAGAGGTACTGGATGGTCTCACTATACGAGGGATATAGGGAAACAAACAAATAGACAAGAAAATCTATTTCAAATCTAAATTCAAATCTAATTGCCAGCAGAACTGAAGCATAGAACAAGAGAGGGGGAGAAGGATATAACAGGGGAGAGATGGGCACAAGAGATCAAGATGATGGATAGTACGTGGGTGATGGGGTAGTGGAAGAACCTCAGAGTAGACAACAATGTAAATAAATATATATATATAATTAAGAAACTTTAAAAAAAAAGTCTGTACAATATTGTGGTGTTCTGCTATTTCACGATAAAATGTGACCATTTTCCTGCACCAAAAAAATAAAATAAAATAAAATTACAGTACTTTCACATAATGGATTACTCATTTTCCAAAAAAAAAAAAAAAAGATGAGGAAATATTCTAGGTGCAGATACAGGAGGACATTAAGGATATGTTTTCTAAGGGGAAAAGACCATGGTGCTGAATAGTGTGTAACACTATCCTTTGTTTTAGAAGAGAAACTATAAAATCTATATTTATATTAGCTTGTATAGGCATAAAGAATCCCTGGCAGGACAAAGAGAAAAGAAGAGCAGTGATTATGTATGGGTAGGGGAACAAGGTGGATAAGGGCAAGTAAGGATAGAGGGGAGACCCTCACTGTATATCTTCTTGTATTTGTGTTGGTAAGAACACCTCACAAGACATCTGTCCTCTTAGCAAGATTTTTGAATGCTATATAGTGGCTGTCTTTGTTTTTATTAAATTCTAATGTTTGAATGATATGAATGAATTTTTAAATGTAAAGTTCAAATTAAATATAAAATATTGAGCAAAAGGAGCAGAATTCCTAACACTAGGACCAGTGTGACTGGAATACCCATGTGCACACAGTTCCTGATGCGGCAATACTCAGCTGCACTTACCAGGGATGCTAGTGTGTGGGGGTGAGGCAGCCACACACCATAAGGTGTGTTTTTTGCGGGGGGGGGGGTCATTGTCACAATTTGAAACATCTCATCTATTTTACTCCTGATTCCTTGTTTTTAACTGATTTAGACTAAAGCCAACCTGTTTACCGAACTCCTAAGGACCAAGGGTTGCTAACAGGGTTCACGCTGAGAAGTCTGAGCTCTCTGAGCTTGTTTACATTAATCTCAGATAGGGGAACCCTACTTACTTGCCCAGCCTGTCTAAAATGGGCAAATACAGGAAACACTCATAGTCATTTGTCAGCATCTTCTTCAAATATTTTGGTTAATTTCTAAGGAAAATTCTTCTTCCTTCTAGGTAAATGGAAGAACTGGAGACCAGTTTCTTTCAGACACGGAAGGCACACAGAATAGAACAAATGGTGGCAAGATGGCTTCGGCGCTCTCGGGACAACTCGGCCCGGTGAGGCTCCTGGACTGGCCAGGATTTCTGTGTGCAAAGGTTTGGTGCCCCTGAGGGAGGAGGTTTTTGCCAGTGTTGGCAGTGCCTTGGGATCACTGTGTTCAGCTTGCTTTGTTCGTACACCAGATGGTGGGAAAAGTATAAAGAGGTCAGCAGTTTTGCTGGAGTGCCTTTCTCTCTGTCCCACTTCCAACTCTTCCCTTTGTGACCCCCTTCAGGTACCCGTATTTACACTCACATCAAACTCACACACATTTACAAAGAAAGACACATGCACATCAAAACATGCTCAGACTCACATGCTCACACTGATACACACTATTTTGAACATACACACACTCACACATGCTCCCTCCCTTTGTCTCACTCGTGCACACACACATCCCTTGTTTTAGTCCTTGATGAAAGGCTCAGGCAAAACTGCTGTTTATACTCCTTCCCTGTCTTTGTTTCCAGCAGCTGTTCCTTCCTTTCAGTCCCTATTTCATTCTAAACAAAATAAAATGAAATCAAATACAGATCTGATTTGACTGCTACAAGAGAACTTAAAATATGTTCTGTTTCAAAGTGTTCATTTTCTGTCTCAGATTTCCCATCTGGTCTTGCCATAGAGATGAAATATCATGTGTCAGGTGTTTCTGAGACACATTCTTCTGAAGGAAATGGACACAGCTGTTCTGCTGAGCTGTAAACCTTCCCCACAGCTGCATGGCCTCGTAGCCAAACGCCCGGCTCCTCACAAGCTGCAGTGAGATAGGACTGGTAGAATTACCCCCATTTTATGGTGAAGCACCTGAGGCTCAGAAAGTGACTTAATTAGGACTAACCCCACTCTCTGCTTAGAAACCTTTGATAGGTCACACTTTCTTATAACATGAGTATACTTATTTTGGGTTGACATTTGAGCTTCTTCATAACCAACCCACAATCCTTCATAGTTATTTGTCTTATTACTCTGCATCCACATCATGCTTCAGCTTACATGAACAACTCATTGTTCCCTTACACAAGCATCACTACTTCACCTTCTTACAGCTTAGACTGAGGATCCTGAGCCAGAGCCATCCTCCCTTCTCAATGTGACCAGAATCCATCCACTGTTTAACATCTAGGTGAAATACCTGGTCTTCTAAGAAATGTTTCCCAGTACAAAATCAGAATATTATTTGTTTTTGCTTTTGGTTGTTTTTTGAGCCTAGGTCTCACTATGTTGCCCGGGGTCATCCTGATCCTGCAAACTCAAGCGATCCCCAGTCTCAGCCTCCTGGATAACTGTGATTACAGGTGCCCACACCACTCCTGGTTGCTTTTTCAAGACCAGGTCTCACTATGTTGCCTGGGGTAGTCTCAAACCCATGAACTCAAGCGATCCCTGGCCTCTTGCCTCCCAGTGCTTGGATTATAGGTGCGCGCCACCATGCCTGGCTAGAATTTGATTAGTAACATCATATTGTGATCTTGGTGTATTTCTACTTATCCTTTACTCATTTTATTCTAGACTATAAGCTTTATGAGGGCAGGAAAACATCTACCCCATTTCTGTAGCCCAGAGATGACTGAGTTCCAAGAAATTGCAAGTGGCCCATAGTGCTTGATCAGTAATGGGAAAATCTTCTAAGAACATTAATTTCTAAAGTAGGTTCTTGTAAAATCTAGTCCTGTATGATGCTGCTTCACTAGAGACCATTCATGGCCAGATATGTTTGGGAAGTGATGCTGTCTGTATACCACTAGATGACACCCTTCTAGGTGATTCATTGTTCATTAAAGCACCTGAAAGACTTTAAGAAGACCTACAGAAAAGAGACTTGTGTAATTTAAACTTGAGCTTGCATAAATATTTGACCTCTAAACTCTCTCATATCCTGCTTCTCTCACAGTCTGTAAATAAAAGGTAGCACTGACCTCTAGGTAGTTTTTTGTTCATACATTTTTTGCAATGCATCTCACATACTCTAAAATTCAACGACTTAAAGTGTACAGGTGAGTGAGTGATTTATATATATTTTATATATAAAGTATTTATATCTTTATAAATGTTTGTATAAATTTAGTAGATATAGAGAAGTATGCAACAATCATCACAATCTAATTTTAGAACATTTTTTTTGAGACTAGGTCTCGCTATTTTTGCCTGTGGAACCGCAGACTCATGTTGCCCAGGGTATCACTAACTCAAGCAATCCCCAGCCTCAGCTTCCCAGGTAGCTGGGATTACAGGTGCGCACCACCACAGCCAGCTATTCTTTTGGAACTAGGTCTCACTGTGTTGCCCTGAGCGGGAATTGAACCGTGATCCCCAGTCCCGCTGCGGCTTCCTAGGCTGCCACTAACAGGCATGCATCACTATGCCTGGCTAATTTTAGAGCATTTTTAATACCCTCTAAAGAAACCCCATATTAACCTCACGAAGGCATTCCTCATTTGAATCCTATCCCATTCCCAAGCAATCACTCACATACTTTTGTCTCTATAGATTTGCCTATTTTGGATTTTTCTTTTTCTTTCTTTTTTTTTTTTTTTTTTTTTTTTTTTTTTGAGACTAGGTCTGGCTATGTTGTCCAGGGTAGTCCCAGTCCCATGGACTTAAGCGATCCCCAGCCTCAGCCTCCAAGGGAGCTGAGATTACAGGTGCCCACCACTGCACACAGTTGCTTTTTTGAGACCAGTTCTTGCTATGTTGCCCAGGGTAGTCTTGAACCTGCCAATTCAAGCAATCACTGGCCTCTTGCCTCCCTGCGCTTGGATATAGGTGCATGCCACTACACCCAGCTGGCTATTTCTTATAAATTAACTCTTACAGCATATGATCTTTTGTGGCTGATTTCTTTCATTTAGCATATTATATTCAAGATTCAGCTGGGTCAGTATTTCTTTCCTTTTAATTGTCAAATATTATTCCCTTGTGCAATATTTATCTACTCATCAGTTAGAATACATTTAAGTTGTCTCCACTTTGGGTACTATTACTCATAATGCTATGCATTTGTGTAAACGTTTTTGTTTAAACATACATTTCCATTTTTCCTCAGTATGTACTTATCAGTGGAATGACTGGGTCATGTTGTAACTTAATTTTTCACTTTTTAAGGAATGATCAGAGACTTTTTCAAAATGCTTGCACCATTTGATACCTCAACCAGCAGCATCTAGGGTTTCAGTATCTCTGTATCTTCACCAACCCTTGTTACTTTTAGTTTATAGCCTCTCCCCTATAAAAGTTTTAGTTTTTGTCTAGTTAATGGTATTCTCTTGGCAATTTCTTTGCCTGCCTCTAAGCTTAGTAAATCCTCACTCAATAATTAATGAAAGTTAATTAATTTTTAATTCAAGCATTTGAAAATATTTTATACTTAGTTATTTAATTTGGAGTTTAATTCGATATAAGCTATGAGATGAAGTTTTTTTTATTTTTCAAAATAGTAAGTCATTGTTTGCATCACCATTTACTGTGAGTTATCTTTATTTCTTCACTCACTTATGATCCCCCTTTTATCATGTATGAAATGCTCATAGCCATGCTCATAACTGGAAAACTAGATCTCTTTCTAAACTAGCTTTTCCATTCTGTTAATCTCTCTGTTTTCACATACCTTTTAAAAGTTTCTTTAAAAGCATCAAAAGTTTTTACATGTATTTAATAAAGTAGATTTTTGTTACTCTTCATTTAAAATTCTTTATTCTTATATGCTATTCTTCCATGAGAGCTTTAGAATAATTTTATTTGATTATTAAAGCAATTCAGCATACGATTTATTGAGTTATCTCATACTTAATCTAAAAAAAAATACCCATTTTATGGATAAAAAACTTGGGGGTCTGACCTGAAATCATAGAATATATAGATGTAAACATAGGCAAAACACTCTAGAAGCATCTTGGCAGACTCCTCTCCAGAAGCAAGGAAAACGATAGTGAATATAAACAACTGGAACAACTACATCAAACCAAAAAGCTTCTGCAGAGCAAAAGAAGTGGTAACCAAAACAAGGAGACACCCTACTGAATGGAAGAAAATATTTGAGTACCATACATTTGATATGGGTAAATATAAAGGATTTACAAAGAGTATACACAACTCAACAACAAACAAGCAAGTAACTCAATCAAAATATGGGCAGGAGGGTTAATTTTTCTCCAAAGAATTGCGAATGGCCAACAAGCACATAAAAAAATATTGAAAATCATGTACTATTAGGGAAATGCCAGTCAAAACCCTAATGAAATGCCATCTCATATCTGTGAAAAGTAGCTCATGTAAAAATAAAAGTAAACACAGAAACAACAAATGCTAGAGAGGATGTGATGAAAAGGAACTCTTTTACACTGTTGGCAGGAATGTGAATTGGTCCAGCCACTATGAAAAGCTGTGTGGTGGTTTCTCAAAACACTAAAAATGAATCTACCATATGACCCAGCCACTACTCTTAGGAATCTACCCAAAGGATACAAAAACATTAATCCAAAAAGAACCCTATGTTTATTGCAGCACTCTTGTATTTATTGCAATACTATTTACATTAGCCAAGATATGGAAACTTAAATGCCCCCCAAAAAATGAATGGATCAATAAGATATAGTATATCTACACAGATTGATACTACTCAGCAATCAAAAAAGATAAACTCATGACATTTGTGGCAACTTGGATGGACTAGAAGGGATTATGCTAAGCAAAATAAACCAGAGGTAAAAGGTAAATATCAGATGGTTTCACTTATATGTGGAATATAGAGAATCCAAACAAAGTTCGGGGGTGAGGGGGAAATAGAACAAAACTTCCAAAGATATGAGGCATAAAGCAGGGTAGGGGAAGGGAGAGATGTCAAAACACAGGGAAGAGTGCAAGGGGTGAAGGCAACAGATGATGGGTGCCCTAGTAGTGGGAAACTGCAGAGACTATACCAGAGGGGAGAAATCAAATACTATCCAAAAATTAACAAAGACTTAAGAAGATAAATACATACGTACATACATATATACTTTAAGTACCTATAGAAAAGCTACAGAAACAGAGTTTAATGCAACTTGACTTGACGCTTTTCTTATTCTTGGTTAAATTTACCCTTGGGGATTAAAAGAAGATCCATTTATCTTGAGCCTTAATACTAATGAATACACATACACATGTTTGTTTACAAATAATAGGCAGACACACTCACACTCTCTCACTTTATGTCAGTGTATGTCAGAAGCCCTTTTTGTTTACTTGCTTCCCAAATTTACTCATTCATTGCAACCACAAACAATTGACTTGCTCATTATAGGGATGGCTTTATTTGACCTTTCTAATAATCCTAGTGATGTAGAAAGACCATTTCCAGAACTTCTTGTTTTAACACGTGGGCAAGAATGGAATGATTTGAGAATAGGCTGGAAGACTTGGTAACGCATCTGCAGAGTGACCAGATCTCCCAGATCGTCTCTTTAAAGTACTAATAGAATAATTCCTTCTCCTCTCACTGGAGACCATCACCCTAGAGCATTATACTCACAACATCTACACTGAATGGACCACTAGCAACTCATATAGTCACAACCACAGTGCTATAGGTATGACTCCCTGTTAAATTTCTTTCTGGGACAGATGACTGCCTCTACCTCTGCTTTCTTTGAAAAACTTTAGATAAAAATCCAACTGATACCAGATTTTAGATTTTTAAATCACTCAAGCTGAAAATCATACAGTATTTAAACATAGATCAAAATAGTTTCTCCCCATCCTGCTGGAGCACAATGGTGAATTCTTTGTTGTTACAAGATAGAGATAAAATATATTCTCCAACATATCAAAGAGCAGAAGAAAAGTCGAAGAATATTTAAAGCATAATCTATTTCCATCTAGTAGTTTTCCTTTTTGGTGTTATTGATCAGCTAAATAAGAGTTTATGACCCGTAAAATGTAGAATTAACTTGCATGATACCATTTTCACAATAAATTCAGCATGTTTACCAGTACTACCTTAGACTAGATCCAACTATCTGACAGGAATGCCATTAGTGTAACCACAGGTTTTATGGTATTCTGATGTAAAATCATATGAATGAGCTCAGACTTATGGCATAAAAATCACTGCAATGCAAAATCATATGAATGAGCTCAGATTATGGCATAAAAATCACAGGCACAAGATTTTGGATTATCAGCACTTAGTGTGATATTTATAAGACAATTCAGGGCAGGAAATTTTGCCTCTAATATCATTTCCTTTAGCTCATCATCAAATATTGAACATTCTTTGTGAGGAGAGGCCACAGTTTAGTCATGTTCTCAAGTAATCCCTTTTCAAACAAAAACTTAAATGTGGCCTTTGGGGAAAATGTCAAATCCAGACTTTGAGCCAAAGTTACTGACCCTATCCAGGGATTAATCAATGTAGCAGAGCCTACTTTGTCTGTGTTTTTAAGGGAGGCACCTTTCCTCATGGAAAAAGTCAGATGATCAAAGCCTACCCATTTTGAAAACATCAAAATGGATTCCATATTAACTATGTGATTATTGCTTGTTTCTTCCTTTTTCTTCTCTATGTCTAGCACTGAGTTCAATATATGGGACAAGAAAGGCGTATTTTTTTCCCATATCAACCATAGAGAAGGACAAGTTGCCTTATTATAAATATGGCATATGTTGCAAAAAGAAATATACAAATTCTGTTGCACATTTAGCAGAGGAAGTGAATGTTGCCTCTAAAACCAGAGGGGAGAGTAGACGATGGACAGGTAAAGTATATTGTTGGGTATGTGGGAATTTCTAGATTATGTGGAAGGGAATTCTAGGTAAAAGAATGAGCTTGTGCAAAAAATGCTGTGTTTGAGAAACTCAAAGGAGACTAGTTTGACTGAAGCAAAAATATCAAGAGAATGAATGACTTGATCATAGAGGCTGTAGTGGACAGAGGCTGTGTTAGATCATATTAAGGATTTTGGACCAGGCTGTTCATTCAGGGGCAATAAATAAGCAGGGTTACATTCAGAAAATTAGTCTCCCTACTGGATTCAGGCAAGACAAGAATGAGAAGCGGGGATACCAGTAGAAAACTATTGTAGAAATCTATCAGCAGGACATGTGATGAGGAGCTGAAAAAAATGGCATCCATGGAGGCAGAAATAAATGGGCATATCCCACTCTCCCCATTACTCTTTAACGTTGTACTGGAAGTTCTAACTAGGGCAATAAGGCAAGAGAAAGGCATAAAAGCTACAAATAGGTAAAGAGGAACTGAAGCTATCATTATATGCAGATGACATGATTCTCTACATAGATGACCAAAAAAAATCCACAGAAAGATTGCTTGAAATAATAAACCAGTTCAGTAAGGTAGCTGGATACAAAATTAACACACAGAAGTCAGTAGTTTTCCTATATACAAAAAGTCAAATAGAAGAAGAAGAAATTCAAAAAACCATCTCATTTACCATTGCACCAAAATAAAACTAAAATACTGGGAATAAACCTAACAAAAAATATGAAAGAACTCTACAAAGAAAACTTTAGAACAATACTAAAAGAGATAGAAGAAGACATAAGGAAATGGAAAGACATTCCCTGCTCATGGATTGGAAGGATAAATATCATCAAAATGGCCATCTTACCAAAGGCAATCTATAGATTCAATGCAATCCCAATAAAAATCCCAATGACATTTTTAAAAGAGATAGAACAAAGATTAATGAAATTCATATGGAATAACAAAAGGCCTCGAATATCAAAAAACCTCCTGACCAGAAAAAAAGAGAATGGAGGTATTACAATTCCAAACTTCAAAGTATACTACAAAGCCATAATAATTAAAACAGCTTGGTAGTAGTACAAAAACAGACAATCAGACCAATGGAACAGAATTGAGTGCCCTGAAATAAAACCACTATATTATAGCCAACTAATCT
The DNA here is from genome assembly GCA_004024945.1 of Uropsilus gracilis. Classification (NCBI taxonomy): domain Eukaryota; kingdom Metazoa; phylum Chordata; class Mammalia; order Eulipotyphla; family Talpidae; genus Uropsilus; species Uropsilus gracilis. The sequence goes on from PVHY01003825.1 coordinate 74,224, forward strand.
TTGACAAAGGAATGAAAAACTTAGGTTGGAACAAAGATAACCTATTCAATAAATGGTGCTGGGAAAATTGGACTAAGACATCCAAAAAAATGGACCAAGACAGCTCCCTCACACCATGTACAAAAATCAACTCAAAATGGATAATAGACTTAGAGGTCAGACCTGAAACCATAATATACATAGAGGAAAACTTGGGTAAAACCCTTCAGGAATGACAATCCAGAAATCCCTTTCTGGAAGCATCTACAGATGGTTAAAAAAAAATGAAGGAAAACATAAACAGATGGGACTACATCAAACTAAAAAGCTTCTGTACAGCAAAAGAAACAACAGAAAAAATTAAAAGAAGCCCAACCAAATGGGAAAAAATTTTTGCTGTCCACAATAGTGATAAGGGTTTAATAACAAAGATCCACAAGGAACTCACACAGCTAAACAAAAGCAAAATAAAAAGCCCAATCAAAAAATGGGGAGAAGAACTAAAAAGACACTTCTCCAAAGAGGAAATGCAAATGGCCAACAGGCACATGAAAAATTGCTCAATATCACTAGCAATCAGGGAAATGCAAATCAAAACCAAAATGAGATACCACCTTACACCAGTAAGAATGGCCCACATCCAAAGAACAGGCAACAAGTGCTGGCCAAGGATGTGGAGAAAAAGGAACACTCTTACACTGCTGGTGGGAATGTAAACTGATCCAACCTCTATGGAAAGCTGTGTGGAGGACCCTCAAATTAATGAAAATGAATCTACCATTTGACCCAGCAATTGCTCTCTTGGGAATCTTCCCAAAAGAGACCTCAATGTGGGTACAAAGGGACACCTGTACTCGGATGTTTACCGCAGCATTATTTATAATTGCAAGGACATGGAAGCAACCCAAGTGCCCCAAAACAGATGACTGGTTGAAAAAAAATGTGGTATTTATACACGATGGAATACTACTCATCAATTAAGAATGACAAAGTCGATGACTTTTTGACAACATGGATGTACTTAGAAGGAATCATACTAGCAGAAGCAAGTCAAAAAGAGAAAGACAGAAGTCAAATAGTTTCACTAATATATGGGACATAATGAAAAAAAGTAAATAAAAACCATGAGGAAAAGACAAAACAAGCTAAGCACCAAACTGAAGCACACAACAATGGGCAGGAGGGAAAGGGGGGGATGGAAGGGGAGGGTGAAGGGGGTAAATCCCTGGAATTGCAAAGATGTGAAATTTATATATATATATTAAAAAAAAAGAAAAGGGCATCTTCTGAGATGTTTGGTGTCATTACTAAGAGGCTAATAGGGAGAAAAGCATAAAGTCAAGAGAGCAGAGTAAACTTAAGGATGACTCCCAGGTGTCCAGCTTGAGCAATTAAGCACCATTCTCATGACACCACTATCTGAACTCTGGTTTGCGGAGAAGATGAGTTTATCTGGTGGAGTTGTACATCAAATTAAGCAAACCTAAGGAAAGTGACAAACACTGAGTTCTGGTACTTCCATTCAAATTGTACCTTTCACCTTATGATATCCTATTAGAGGCATTATTTTGAATTGTGCTTTCCATGTGTACAGATTTGCTCATGAGTTACCTAATAAGTACAGATGTGCTGCTTTAAATCATTCAGTGTCTTGAGAAATACAGAGGTGGACAAAAAAGTGAATATGGCATTTAGAGATTTTGCAGTGAATTAGGGATAATAATATATAGGATTAGCTAGCTATCAATAGTTAATCCTATTGATAGCTGAAGGATGAGGTGCCACAAGTGAGAGAGGGCAGAGTTAAATAAGAGGTGAGAGAACTTATGGCTGACTAGGAAATCAGAGAGGGCTTTTTGGAAGAGGTGGCATTTGAGCTGAGGTTTGACTTGATCTTATTTTTCCTGCTGGGATAGCTGCCTGAACTGAGACCAGAGGTAAAGCTACTGCATCAGGTTAAGATTAAAATGGAGTGAAGGTCCAGCAAGGGGAACTGGTGGGAAATAAGTGAATTTTCTGCCCCCATGTATCCCGCAGGAACTAATGTTTTACCTAATCTAATTTTGCCTAAGCCACTTCTTCCCCTTGTTTAACTAGCTATAAACCATTAATTCCACTCTTTAAACAAGCTAATAAATGCATTAAATATAGCTAAATAATGCATGCTTTCATTCAACCCCAAACTCTTTAGCTTGTTTTTTTTTTTTTTTTTTTTTGAGACTTGATCTTGCTATTTTATCCAGGGAACTGCAGGCTCACATTGCCCGGGGTACCACAGACTCAAGTGATCCCAGGTAGCTGTGATTACAGGCTCATGCCACCATGCTCAGCATTTTTTGGGACTAGGTCTCACTATGTTGCCCTGATGGATCTCAAACCCGCAGACTCAAGCGATTCCTAGCTTAGTCCTCTCTCCACAGGCTGCAATTAAGGGCACATGCCACTGTGCCCAGCCTACTAAGTCACTCTCTCTAGTTGTCCTTCCTTGTGCCCTGCATCCCAGTTCTTTACAGAGGATGACTTTTATCCTGTGATAGGGAGCAGTGGGGGCAGAATTATCCTGAGAAAGGGGATTTGAACTGCTCTAAAGGAAATGCTCAGAAAGGGTAGTTTCTACACTGTATTTCTGTATCTTTCTAAAATTCACGTGCTGGTGGTTTCACTGATGTAGATTCAGTCTTAGGTCATTCTTTACAATGCTCAGTTTGCCTATTCTTTCTTGAGTTATTTCAAGTCTTTTCAATATTTTTTAGTATTCAGGAACCAGGATGTTTTGAGCTCATACTTATTCTAGGATTTAACCAGGCACAAGGAAAACAGATGTCATCCTGTCTTTTAGGAATTGGTTGTCAAGTGCAAATAATACTTTTATTTTCTTGCTTGGAATTATTGCTTTGAGTGCTGTCAGTCAAAATGTCAAAATGGTAACAGAAGGTTAAAGAAAATTATGAAACTTTGAATTCACATTACGATTTCCCTGATTGTTTTTTAGAGACTGAACAGCCAATTTATATGTTCAGCTTTAAATCCCAGGGCCCACACATGTTGGACTTATTTTTCAAATTGGTACTTTAGTAGGCCTTTAAGACCTATAATGTACAGCCATTTTGATTGTGCTTCTTTAATTCATAAGACTGTATTACCAGCTTTATTTCTTTATGTGTAAACTGTCAATTCATTTACTTTGAGCATGTGGCTCCTGGGTATTTGCTGTATGTACTAATTCTTTAGATATTTGTATTATAATATTTTCCCCAGAATTATAAATTTTTTAAATAATTTTTTTAAATTGATGTACTTATTTTCAGTGGCTTCATTGAGATATGGTTTATATGTCATACAGTTCACCCACTTAGAATGTATAACTTGTGGATTATTAATATATTCACAGAGATGTGCAACCATTGCTCTCTGGGAGTTCTATCACTCCAAAAGGAAACTCCATACATATTAGCAATCATTCCCCATTTTGTTCCCAAACTCTCCTACCCCAAGCCCTAGGCAACCTCTACTCTGTGTCTGTGTAGATTAGACTGTACTGTACAAATCACATAAATGGAATCATATATGTGCTCTTCAGTAGCTGGCTTTCACTTAGCAATTATGTTCAAGGTTCATTCGTGTTATGACATGTATCAGTATTTCATTCCTTTTTATTGCTAAATTATATTCTGCTATGGAATATTTTGTCGTTCTATCAGTTGATGTACATATGATGGTTTCCACTTGAGGTCTACTGTGTGTAATGTAATGCACACAATTTTTGAGTGGATGTATGTTTTCATTTTCCTTGGGAATATATCTAGGAATCCAATTGCTAGGTCATCTAGTATCCAATATTTAGTCTTTTTGAGGACTACAGACTGAATACATGTTTCATTTTTCTCTGCAACTTGACTTGTGTTTTTTATTATATTCATTCTATGGATGTGAGGCAATATCTCATTTAGTTTTGATTTACATTTCCACAACAGCTAATGAGGCTGAACATCTTTTCATGTGCTTATTGGTTGTTTATTTATCTTCTTTGAAAAAATATATGTTCAAATCTTTTGTCCACTTTTTAATTAGGTCATTTGTCTTTTTACTTAAATATATTATAAGAGCTGTATGCATTCTTTATGTGAAGTCCCTGTCAGATACATAATTTCAAATATTTTCTCTCATCCTGTCATTTTTCTTTTCATTTTCTTAATGGTGTCCTTTGAAGCACAAATGCTTTTAATTTTGGTGTTTATGCTTCCATTTGTTCCTTGTGCATTTGGTGTCATATCTAAAATTATACCAAGGTCACAGAGATTTACTCTTATGTTTTCTTCTAAGAGGTGTATAGTTTCAACTCTTACATTTAGATTTACAATCCATTTGAGTTAACTTTTATGTATATGAGGAAGAAACTATGTTTTTATTAGTTAAATTCTTCTTTGTGTATTTCTATCCTGTTTCACATTATTTATTTTTATTTGTGAATGAGTTATTACAATGTCACACTCAAATCAATCATCTTGTCTATAATTATCCAGCATGTAAAATTGTATCACCTCTCCAAAGCTGACATAAAAGAGCCAGATGATGTTGGTACCACAGTGTGGTAATTTTGTTCACGTTGAATATTTCTTTCTAGTCAATTAATATTTTAAAACATCTTTGAGAATTTGAGATTTTTGAGAAACCACATCACATAATTTTTTTAGGACAGAAATGTTTTAATTAATTGCTTCATTTAAAAAAAACTGTTGAAGTAATTTTGGCTTATACTGTTGTGTGTATTTTAGAAATACAGGATCTCCTCCCTCAGATGTTGTTACCACATCACAGCCACCACCAAAACACACATAGTTTTTAAACATAAAATCTGTCTGATAGGAGTAGATTGAGAGTGTGAGCTATAGGAGAGAGAAAGGGATCATGTGTGTGCATGCAATGTGTATACTTGCACATCCCATCCCCCTCATTCTTAACAGAAGCGTTCAGTATTTAAGAACTCATGCTCTCAGGTCAAATCAACTGTGTTTAAGCATGCCTCTTTTAAGACTTACAGGTCTCAAGTTTTCTCACATTTTGGAGGCCCATTCTACATTATAGTAAGCATAATGTATGAAGTATACCCATATCACACAGTATTTTATATAAATAACACAAGATTTGGCAATTTGACTTAAAAGCACCTTTTAAAAATATTTACTCTATCCTCTGAATTTAGAATCCTAACTTTAAGTTAGGATTTTCACATGTATATGTGTATATATATGAGTCTCATATTTTTCATGCAATTTTATAGACTCTAGAGCTGTACCAATCAATGTAGTTGCCAGCATCCAGAAATTGCTGTTAAACACTTGAAATGAGGATGATGTGACTGAGAGACTTTAGGTTAACTCTATCTAATTTTAGTTAATTTAAATTTTAAAACAATCCAACTGCTGGCAAACTTCTAAGTGTGTTTGGAACAACGAGCATGAAAATTCATTTTTTATTGTACATTTTATGAAATCTGAATATTTCTGATGAAACTGTATTGGCTAAATTAATGTGCTCTATCAGTATAAATCTATGAGTGGATTTTTTTTTTTTTTTTTTTTGAGACTAGGTCTTGCTATTTTTGCCCGTGAAACCACAGGCTCTCGTTGCCCGGGGTACCACAGACTCACGCAATCCCCAGCCTCAGCTTCCCGGGTAGCTGGGATGACAGGCGTGCGCCACCACGCCCAGCTATTTTTTTGGAACTAGGTCTCGCTACGGGCCCCAGGCGGGACTCGAACCACAATCCCTAGCCCCGGCCGCTTCATAGGCTGAAGCTTACAAGCACGAGACACCGTGCCCGGCCTTGTTATGAGTGGATTTTGAAGACTTCATGTGTAATATATCTCATCAGTAAAATTTTGTATTGATTACAGGCTGAAATGATAATATTTTTTAACATTGCATTAAATAAAGACATACTGTAAAAATCAATGTCTTCTGTTTCATTTTTCTTTTTTCCCTTTTCTCATATGATTATTAGAAAACTTATGTTTACATGTGTGGCTTGCATCCTGTTCCATTTGGACAGTTCCACTTTAGGAGCTGTACTTCTATGCCAATTGGAGAAAAGAACCTCAATTTGAAACCCATCACCAAATGTGTGATTATAAGCAAGTTTATATCTCTCAAAGCCAAATTCAAGTCTCATTATTGAATAGGAAGGGGACAGTAATAAGGATAATAATCACCCATGTCAAAAGCTGGTGAGTAAGTTATGGAAATGTTAACTCACTCCCTGATACATTGTTAGTGCTCAGTAAATGTTATTTAACATAGTAATGTTGTTAATGCTAATAATACTGTTGTCAATATATCAAGGGTTTTTTTAAATTGGAATCATTTTTAATCAATATTGCACTAAATTTGTATTTGCATGTAAAATTTATTTTCTTTGTTGATATTTAGTACTCCCAACCAGGACATTCGCCCAGTTATTTTTGTCTTCCCTTATCGTATAAGCTCATTAAGAACGCCTTGCTCCTAATGCACATTCCATAGTCCATTTTAGTAAGTTGTTGAATGTTTTTTGTGGTTGTGTTGTATGTTTTTATTCTGCAGTTCTGCTAGACTTATTGTTTAGCACTGACAGTTCTCTTTGTTGATTATTTTCTAGGTGTATATCATTGTCTATTAAAAAAAAGTGATACTTTCCTATTTCCTAGGTTTATTATTCCTCTTACATTTTTTTTCTTATGACATTCCTTCTGATACATTAAATAGTAGTGTCTAGGGTAGTCATCCTGTTTTTTTTTTTTTAAAGAAGGCAAATGTTGATTGGTGATTTATTATTATATTATTTATTATTATCATTATATAATAATATTATATTCCTTATTATTATATTATTTCTTATAGAGAGAAAAAACCCTTTATAGCTTTAAAGTTAATTTTTTTTAAAAACTAGGAAAATCTATGGGCTTGATTGACTATAAATTTTCAGTTTTCTGTTTCTTCCCTCTCATTAGATCTATCTGCTAAATCTTCTGAGTATTCTCCAAGTACTTGCCTAAACGAAAGCCTTCTTTGTTTCTAAGCTGTGTGGGTCAAGTCATCAGCTATTCAGACTGCCTACCCTGCCTCTAAGTCAGGGTCGAAGGTGCTTCCGGATGGATTGTGCATTTGAGACTTGAACTTGGAATGTGATGTGCATTTGGGCACCATGAGGCAGTTCTTCATATTTCCTGATCCTTGTTGAAATTTAAGATCATTACAAATGACATATTGGTGATTTTCAGATGAATGAGAACCTATTGCATTAGGCAGAGTTCCTGACAGTGTTTGGTAAATGGAGAATAAATGATAGACTTTAACTGCAGAACCCTGAGGGAGCTGTTACTCTTCCACATTTCTGTTGTTTATAATGACAATATAAACATCATATCCCATCTTGTTTGACCTTCCTCAGAAAGAATCATGGACTCTTAGAGGGGAAAAATCATTTGCCACAAAAAATGAAGAATAGCTCATAATGTCCTTTATGGTTTTGAGAGGTAGAAAATCAGCTTTTAGCTTTCCTGTCTTTAGATATAGAAAGAACATGTATACTTTGAAAGATTAATATAGAGGAAGTCCTCACTATCTGGGATTTAATCTTGGAACCTTCACAGCTATAAAGTTGAAAGGGAAGTAAAAAATCAGAAAGCGAAAGAAAAAAAATCACCAAAGAAGCAATAGGCCAATAAAATTGGTCATCAGACACTTAAAATGAACAACTCAGTTTCTTGTTGTAAACAACTGTTCACAGTCCATGTTTTTCTTCTTCTGTCCCTCTGCACAAGCAGTGCCTTCTGCCTGAAGTGCCTGTTCATCTACTTAGCAGCAGTTACGAATATATGCATGTGCCATGATCTGGGCTGTGTTTATTATCCTTGACATCTCTCCAGTACCATCCTTCCCGATAGCAAATGCTTTCCTGATTCCTTGTCCCCTACCCTCACAGAGTTAAAACTGGCCCCCCTTCTCTAGGTGCCTATAGCACTTCATTACTTCTCTTTGAGAGGCAGGTGCACTGTTCTACTTGGTGTTTTCTCTACTGGTGTTTGTGTCTACCTCTCTCCAGAAGATATTTAGTATCTGCTCATCTTCCTTCAGGATGCCTATGACTGACCCAATTTGTGGTGAATCCTCTGCCTCTTTTTTTTTACACACTCCTTCTCTTCCAGGGCTAAAGTTGCTGCCACTGATTTGCCTTCTGGGATCCCAACCCAGACCCTCATCCCTGTGAAACACACAGTGAAAATAAACAAAGATGCCGTCCTCCAGGATTATGGATTCCACATTTCTGAGAGCCTTCCCCTCACAGTGGTGGCCGTCACAGCAGGTAGGGACTGCCTAGGAATTGGAAAAGGAGGTCAGCTTCTTGGAGAGAAATAGCCCTGGTTCTCTTCCAATCTCTGTGCTAAATCATAATGCAGAAAATACCAACTCAAGAAGCTTATGAAGTGGGGGAGGGCATGCCTAATGCTGACCTAATTTTGTCTTGGGTTTTGCACCTTCCTTGGGGGCTGGGAGGGAAGATGCCCCAAGTACATATATTGCTGTAACCCCCAGGCCCCTGCCTCCCTTAGTCGGGGCTTAGCCCACCCGCTGTTCCCTCACCATTTTCAGGCCAGTGACAGTGTGTGAATCATCTATCCCTCCTCTTTGAACCCTGCATACTCCAAGCTAGAGTTTCTGGTCAGACTATAATAGAAACTATTGATCTGTTTTCACTGAGTCGTTGTGAAATACAGGCTCGATCAGGGTGAAGAGGAGCAGGTTGGAAATGTCCAGTGTTTGCTTTTAGACTTCAGCTGTGGATTGCTGTTAGATCTGGGACTAGTTAAAATCTATTCATTTCAATTTACACACACACACACACACACACACACCTGAATTCTTTAGAGATAAATGTAGTAGATTCACTGACCAGCTCTGTCAATTCACAGGCTTTCTGCTAGTCTTCTTTCCCAGAACAGTTATCTGGAATCCCTTAAAGGTGATAGATACTAGATATATTATTCAGAATTTGGAAACCAGAAAACTGAGATCCACGTGAACTCCTGGTTGGCCAGGGCTGAGGCATGACCAGTACCCTAGGGAGGGGATTGGGCTGCCACTCAGGTGTGCAACTGTGGTACATGGGCTCTGGGTCCTCCTAGTGGGAACTCCAGTTACTTCTTTTCTATCCAACAGGGGGCGCTGCTCATGGCAAGCTTTTCCCGGGTGATCAGATCCTCCAGCTGAATAACGAGCCTGCTGAAGACATTTCCTATGAGCAAGCAGTCAATATTCTGAGGTACTGAATTGTCTTCCATCATCCATGGAGAGTCACAGATTTTTGCAGAGCAAAGATTGACACTAGGAATGGCGTATCTGGCAAATCTCCCTGTGATTTGAGTAGGGTTCAGTCTCCTTTAAAGCAGCAACAACCTCATTTTAGAACTCCAGCTCTTTCTGTTAAGATAACTTCTCTGTAGTGACTGTTACCATCTGCTCTCATTCATCTGCCTACATAAAGGCATGTTTTATTTATTTATTAAAACACTGCTATGCCCAAGACATGTCCTAGTGCTGAGGGGAATATAATTATGAATAACATCCTTTAAGGATTGATAAAGTTATTGTAACACATGCCAAATGTGGGACTAAAATTGGTACTAAACCTGCTTATTCTTATTTAACCTTGTTGCTATCTCTCTTTAAAGAGTCTGGTAAATGTATGTGTAGTTTCATTGATATGATACCTGCTGTCTGTGCTTTGTGTAAACACCTCATTTTCTGCCTAGACCAGACTTTCCTTGATACCAGGCACACAGCAGGTGCTCAGTTGAATGCTGGGATGTGGTTAGCACTGAAAATTGGTGATTCTGGTGTATGGCAGTGAGATGTGAGGGATGGGAGTAAAGACAATTGTAGTACAGGCATGTTCAGGCTTTGTCTTTTGAAACATTCACTCAACACTGTCTTTGTGACTTTAATATAAATAGAGATGAAAACTACAATGAGATACAGTTCTACTTGTGATACTTCAAGTTTGTATTTCACCATGTGCCTTTCTATAGATTTTTGTGGTGGCTTTCATTTCTGAGGGCATATCACAGTGCAAAGCACACCAAATAATATGTCATGCTGACTAACAAAGCCAGAGAAAGATAAACGAATGGGCAAGCTGCCATCTTTACCCTCTGGAAGCACGCAATCTCATGGTGGAGAGACACTGTCACACGCAGAGAATCCGCCCTATTAAAAAAAAAACGGAATCCTCTCAATCCTCTGCACCAATATTGCCTTCAGGATTGCCAGAGAATAAGCTGAGTGTGTGGGGCAGTCAGAAAAGGATCTGGTGATTTTATTTTTTAAAAATATACTTACAGAAATCATGAAGTTCGTCTTTCCAATTGTTGGTGATTTTTTTTAATGATGTTCATGTCCAGCAAATGAATTTTAGATTTTTCAATGCCACTAAGACTTTTTCCAGGCTAAGTAAAGCTCTGACTGAGTAAACAAAATTATTTTTAATTTGAAGCTGTAGACTAAAGTTTGAACGTTTAGGTATCCACTGAATCCTGACCTGTGCACTGAGTTCTTACTCTGCATAACTCACCCTGCATGGCAAACAGATTTACCTTCCAGAAAATTCTGGCCCGGTAATGCAAATACAATTCATACACCCCCTCCCCCACACACACACCCGAAACTGAGGGAAGACTTTGCAAGAAGAGAAGCAGAAGAAAGGGGCTTAAGTCTGAAGATTTCTCCAACCTGAGTGGAAGCTGTGGCTTGACAAAATAGAGAAAGGTTCAGAAGTTTGTATTTATGGTATAGGGTGTCAGTTGTACCTTTAACGCTAGGTACATGTTGGTCCATAAAGATGGAGGTGAAAAACAAGCCAGGCACGGTGGCTCGTGCCTGTAAGCTTCAGCCTATGAAGCAGTCGGGGCTAGGGATCACGGTTCAAGTCCCGCGTGGGGTCCGTAGCGAGACCTAGTTCCAAAAAATAGCTGGGCGTGGTGGCCCGCACCTGTCATCCCAGCTACCTGGGAAGTTGAGGCTGGGGATTGCTTGAGTCTATGGTACCCCAGGCAATGAGAGCCTGCTGTTCCATGGGCAAAAATAGCGAGACCTAGTCTCAAAAAAAAAAAAAAAAAAAAAAAAGGAGGTGAAAAACAAAGTGTTTAGCAGGAGAACTGGATAAGGGATAGAGATGCTGGGCAATCCAGTTTGTCTAAGGTCATTGGATGCTCTAAGTGTCTGAGGTCACTTGAATGCTGACACTGCAAGTTCAGGTATTCTCTTGGAAGGTGAGACTTTGAGGACTTCTGGGCCGCGATGTGACCTATGATGTGTTGTACCTCTTCGGTCTCTACCAAATGCCATGTGCGGGTATCCGAGACTGCTTATTTTTTAGCCTTGTTTCCAGTGTCTTTGCCTCTTGTGAAGAAGAGTAAAACAAGCAAAATAAATGATACAACAACAAGACCTCTCTAATTTCTCCAAATATCTGTGAGGCCAAATGTCCTTTTAGAGCATTTGGGCCCTGGTTTGTTGTGAGTTACCTTGGGAAAGGCCAGTTTTTATCTAAAATAGAAAAGAGACCCTTTCACACTTTGAAATATTAGGTTGGGTTTATCCATCTGAGAAAAATAACATGCCTAAATGCTTACATTGCAAGAAGTCCAGTGAAATTATCTTGCATACCACCTTTCTGTGTAGCAATGTCAAAAAAAGAAAAGGAAAATATAAGTTGATTTCTCAGTTCTGTGAGCTAATACAAAGTGGAGGTTTGGCAGTTATCTGGCTTATTTGCTTCCTTTTAGAATCCAAGAGATAATTGTCTTGCATCTTGATTATATAATTAGGCTCATTACACTGACTTTGTATGCTCAGACCTCATAAACAGATTGACTTTTATCTATAATCATACTTTCTATTTAGTGAAGTGATTAGCCTATGGTTTCTGAAATAGCACTCTAAGTTGTTTCTGTTATTGCCATATTTTCTGTTAAAAACTTTTTTTGAGGGGGGAGGGAACATAAATCTAGGTAGTGGTTATGGCCACTGGAGGAACTCTCCTTTGGGCAGACTACATTAAGGCTAAGTGATTTAATTTAGTAGCTAACATGATAAGGGTAGGTATTTGAAGATTCCCTCAAGGTCAAGCTTGCTTTCTGGAACTGTTTTGGTCCCTTTACAGATCACTGCTTCCCTTAATATCCTTCTTGATTTTGCTGAGCCAAAAAAGTTGAGGCCAGATAAGCAACTTTGTAATTTTGCCAGCCTTTCCCATACAAGCAGGCATACACACACCTGTATCTCCCAAAATGACAGAATGTTTTTGCTTTCTTTTTTCCCAGGGAAGCTGAAGATTCTCTTTCAGTCACAGTTGTTCGCTGCACATCGGTAAGCCTCTTTCTATGTCACTTTTTTTTTTTTTAATTTCAAGACCCTTGAGGGCTGTACCAGACCCCAGCCACGAGGATATCCTTTATAAGATAAAAAGGAAAGTCAAGGGGCTGAAGAGACAGCTGTCAGGCAGAGAGTGGCCAGGCAGTCCATGTTGCCTGAATACCACCTAGGTGCAGGTTCTGTGGAGGAAACGGATGTGGGTCCAAGCTTCAAGAATGCATATGGTACTATGGAAACAGTCCTGTGGTTCTGCAGAAGGACATGAGGAAAAGGGCAACCAAGAGTTTCCTTTTCCAAAAGGAAAAGACCAAGAGTTTCAATATATTCAAGTCCTTCAGTTTGTTTCATCTTTGTGAAACAGTGATGAGGGTAGCTGCCTTGTCTCTCTGATGGGTTGTTGGATCAAATGAGATGTTGGATAAGAATGTTTTTCCACCTGAGGTTTTTATCTTGGTGATCCTAAACCACCCAGGTCAAGGACCTTGCTATATGTAATATCAGGAAAAATATATTATTAAATTATGAGGAAAAGCTAACAAGAAGCAAAATGGACAGAAAATTCCCACTGCAAGAGAGTTTTAATTCATACCTCTTGGTCTTGGCCACAAATAAACAAAAAATTTATAAGGATATAGACAATTTCTGTAATGTATTATTATCTTAATCTAATTGATCACATACCAGGTTAGTAAGGCACTCAATACATTCCCCAAGTCTAGTTTAATTGGAAACTAATTAAAATTAGAATTGCTTCTTGAAACTTATTTTATCTCGCTAAGATTGTACTCATAGACTTAAGTAATTTTATTATTTAATAAGGAAATAGACTAAGTATTCAGTGAAGAATATGGAACAAAAGATTCCTTAGACAAGTATTAAGCAAGTGATAAAAACTAAAATCTAAATAATGCCTTGGAAAGCAGAAGAATTGTAAAATTGGTAAATAAATCCAGAAATTAGTTTGGTAAGGAAAAAAATGAGAAAAAACCTTAAGGAAAAGAAATATATGTACCTATATAAGGGAACGGAAGGATGTCAAAAGTTTTTTGAACATAAAGGAGATATGTATCATGTTCCTTGATGGGAAGACTATTATATGCATTGATTGTTCTCATTAAGATGTATGCTAATGAATTCAGAATCCATATGGGACTTTTATTTGAATTTTGACAGAGACGATCAAGGTAAGACTTATCATGAAAATTTTTTTGAAAAATAGTAATGAGAGTGACTGATATCCTAATTTTGCTGCAGTAATTAAAATAGTATAGCATTGATTAAATATTGTGTATATCAATGTAATAGATTGCAATATAATAAAAATCCCAATTATCAATGTAATAGCCCAAGAATAATAGTGACAAATATGACTTCCCAAATCAGTGAGAGGAAAGAATGATTATTTAAGAAACCACATTAGAACATTTGTCTTAAAGTAGCTGGGAAAAATTAAATCTCATCTCATACCATTTGATGTTAAAAAATTAAATATAAAAAATGAATCACATGAATATAAATTATATGACCATCTATTTGGTCAGAGGTTTTACAAAGAATCTCTGAGCATAGAGGGAAGCACAATAGGAAAAACAACTCTTTGAGTATGTGAAAATATAAAATTTCTATGGTCCAAAAACTTTGCGATACTAAAAAGCAAAGAAATTGCTGTCTCTTCTTTAGTATTGTCTTTTTTAATATTAAATAATTTATCTATATATAAATTTCACATCTTTGTGATCTCTGGGGTTCACCCCTGACCGTTGCCACCCTGTCCCACCCCCCCCCCCGAGTTGTGTACTTTAATTTGGTTGTTGGCTTGTTTTGAATCTTTTGTATTATGTTTGATTTTTTTTGTTTCAGAAACAGAATAGAAAAAAAAAATCCACCTAAGTAGTAGGATTATGCTGTTTGCCATAAATATGACAAACCAAGTGTATTGTGCACAAATAAGGGGAGAGTCCCAAACAGAATTTGCCAATGAAATAATGTGAAACAAATCTATTAAAAAAAATGGTGTCCTGAAAGGTAACCTGTACATAGGGCCATGTGGATACAACTCATGCACCACCACTGAGACCACTTGAAGGAAGCAGCAGACAGGGCCTTAAGCCTGGAGAGTCCTCCAACGTGGGAGGAAGTTGCAGTTTGACAACGTAGATCTGTATTTTTATCATTAACACTATATTATTTGCTATATTGATACTAAAATTTCAGTTCTTAATTTTTGTCAAAAGAAGATCCTGCGAGGCAGATATATTTTTATTCCCCCTCCTCCACCTTTACAGATGATGGATTGGAGCCTCACATGTCCTTGGCCTCACATGTTCTTGCTCTCTCATATCCTTGGTCTCACATGCAGGAATCAGTGAAGCTGGGTTTCTTTTCTGGTAGTCCCCAGAACCCATACTCCTCAGCATTATGCTGATCTACCTCCCTAAATCCTACAGTGTTCATAAAGTGACACCAGTCCATTCAAGATAGGAGAGTAAGGCAAAGATATAGAAATAGAAATGCTTTCCAACTTGTTCTTTTCAGTGCCCTGTTAGACATGAACTATTTGTTTTGCAAAGACATGCACAGAGAGAGTTTTTAAATCAATTCATATTATACTACTTTCTGATGAATTAATCAAGAAGTCAAGGGAAATGTCAACCTCATAGAATAATGATAGCTCATATCCTTTAAACTGTCTTTAATATCAAACAGCTCAAGCGAATGGTTTACGTATGTTCAGATGCCGAGGTATACAGATAATAGAGTTGACATTCAGGTTTCAGTGAGGCCTGTGGATTGGGCATTTCCAAGACAGAGAAGGCATTCTTTCTCAGGGCAGCTGCTCTCACAAGTGAGTGGTTCTAAATGAAAGAGAAGCTCTTCTTGAACAAGGTTACCTTGTATGAAATAACTTTTCAAAGAATTGCATGTGTGACATTCTTTCTCCAGGCTAAACACTCTTCCGTCAACTCTTCCTCATAACATATGTTTCTCAGAATTCTCTCTAACAACTTTATGGGTGTATTCCACTTTCATGATGATCCTTCCAGTTGATAACACCAGAGAAGAAAATAGTTCCAACTCTGGCCAATCAGTGTGAGTGGTGTGGGGGTGGAAGACACATTCTTATATATTCCAAGAATGCTAGGAAAGTTGGAGATTGGGTTAACTTTTTAGTGGGTGGCCATCACACTGCAGGCATACATTGAACAATTGAATGCGTGCTAGAAATGTAATGTTAGGTCATTTCATCATTGTGTGAACATTGCAGAGTGTGATTACACAAACCTACATGGTGTATGCCACTACACACCAAGACTTGTGGAAGAGCCATAAGACTTAATGGAACCACAACATACATGACTCCTTCACTGATAGAAATGTCAAACAATGCATAACTTTCTTGGCTTGAGTGAAACTTGTAGTTGACCAAAAACTGAACTGATTTTCAAATGAATAACTTCTAAGTGAAGTTGCTTTCTCCCCATCATTTCATACTTGTGCAATGGATTTTTTCATCCTCATGTCATGCTTCATAGTAATCCCTGTTTAGATACAGTGTTCTGGCAGGTTGAGACTTTATAGTTAAGGAATTTTGGGAGTGAGTGGCATATCTGTACAGTCATTAGCTGTAGCCATACACCCTTCCTATCAAGGAACTGATGATATCTTCCCAAGTCTCCTTCACTCTCTCCATTACCATGTCAGTTGATTTTCTTTGTCTGATCCAACTCTAGGTCTAACTCTTACAGAATATTAAGACAACATTGCCTTCACAGACTCCTTTTCTTTCTACTGTCCTCTTTTCTGCCTCAGATTTATCATTCCTTGGTGTCTCTAAGGTGGTAATGGTTATAATTGTTGATGTTTGCCTTAGTCTATTCCCTTTAGGTGCCTCCCTACACCCATTCATGCTTGTTCTTCATGACTTCTTAACCACTATCTCATCTCTGCCCCCCACCCTTTTTTATATTCCCAATTCCTTTACTTTTCCTCCCAAATTTCTGCTGCCTGAAACCTGAAGACCCTTCAGCTCTGTGTCATTCACAGGTTTCTCTAACATCATCCAAAACATTGCTAACACAATTGATGATGATTGAGCCAACAGGATCCTGAGTTGTCTAGTTAAAAATCAGGATAATATTGCTATAGGTTAACTAGTTTTAATTTCACCTAGTGGTTCTACATCATCTGGCCTTCTCCACAGGGTGATTATAGGAGACCTTATTAAATACTTTGCAAGAATGAAGGAATAATACTATACCCACAGAACCCTGCCCTACCAACCTGGAACCTATCTTCAAAAGAAAAACGAGCTTGGTTGGCTCTGATCTATTCTTAGCAACCCCATATTGGTTATTAGTAAATCAACATCTGACTATATCTTGTCTTGAATTTTGCCAAGAATTAAAGACAAGCTTACCCGTATGTATATTCCTGAATTTTCTATATTCGTTTTCTGGGAAACTTGATATTTAACCAGCTTTTGTCTCCTATATTTCTTCCATTTGCTGTTCTGTGGTGGTGTAGTTGTTATATATACTATGTCCACCAGCCTGCTATATTTTCTGATATAGGGGTCTTGAACTCATTTAAAACACTCTTATAGTCTCATTATGGATTGTGGCTTGATACTGGTCCAGGCCAAGGTCTTCCCCACATATGTGTATTAACTTGTGGTAACTCTTTTTTACCTCTGGTAAAAAAGTTGAGAAGTACAAAGAGGGGTCAAAGACAATTCACAGAAATCAGAGCTTCAGGAATCCCTAAAGATATTCTGGCCAGACTCAGACATGTACAGATGGGAAGACTGAAGGCCAAAGAAGAGTAGTAACTTGACCAAAGATACATGGAGCTGTTTTGTTTAGTTTTACACACATGCACGAAATGTCACATAACTCATTTTCCCCTGTAGGAATTTATACTTGAGGTAGTTCGCACAACCATTGAGTATTCAATTTTGGGTTGGAATTCAGGTCTCCTATTCAAAGGCCAATTATCTGTCTCTCACAGACATGTTGCCACCATGTTGAATCTCCAACTGTTCTCAGATACATAAGAACATTGTCCAGTTTGAAATGCCAATATTTTATAAAAAGAGATCTTTCGTGGAATTGCCATCTTTCTAGAGAAAGGGTTTGAATTGGATCTGCCATGGCTGATGTTTTTTTGTTTGTTTGTTTGTTTGTTTGTTTTGAGACTAGGTCTCGCTATTTTTGCCCATGGAACAGCAGGCTCATGTTTCCTGGGGTATCACAGATTCAAGTGATCCCCAGCCTCAGCTTCCCAGGTAGCTGAGATTAGAGGCACGTGCCACCACCCCCAGCTAATTTTTTGGAACTAGGTCTTGCTACGTTGCCACGGGCAGGACTCGAACCATGATCCCCAGTTCCCGCCGTGACTTCCTAGGCTGCCACTTACAGGCATGCGCCACTATGCCCAGCCACTTTTTTTTTTTTTTTGAGACTAAGTCTCACTATTTTTGCTTGTGGAACCACAGGCTCACGTTGCCCAAGGTACCAGGGACTCAAGCAATCCCTAGCCTCAACTTCCCAGGTAGCTGGGATTACGGGCCTGCACCACCATGCCCAGCTACTTTTTGTGACTAGGACTCACTGTCTTGCTCTGGGGCCAGGACTTGAACCACAATACCCAGACCCCGCCGTGACTCCATAAGCTGTCGCTTACAAGCATGTGCCACTGTGCCCAGCAAGAAATTGCCATATGCTTTTGGTTTTAAGAAAGAAGCAGATATACATATGTATGTCTTTTACAAAAAAAAACTTTTCTCAAATGTATCCTGTGAATGTTTTGCAGGGTGTGCCCAAGTCTTCCTTCCTGACTGAGGAGAAGAGAGCCAGGCTGAAGATCAACCCTGTGAAGGTGCACTTTGCTGAGGAAGTGCTTGTCAGTGGACATAACCAGGTATGTTGGTCAGGGGACTGAGCTCACTGAAGCTGGCGAGCTCCCTCCTTGCACATGTTTCCTAGACTCTGAAATACAGCAGACACTGGCAGAGGCAGTATCCTCGGTTTGCTAGAGGCTAGGTGCATCCTCAGTAAGATGCCTGCACATTGTGGATAGAGTGGCACAGGGATGGGGAGAGAAGTCATGAGTGTGATTCTCTGTTATTCTGTGACTTCATTCTCTCATCCATGAAACTGAAGTTCATTGCAATCTCATTTTGACTCCTCAAGCTTACTATTCCCTCTTAGGTGACATATTGGTAGTAGTGAGGATGAGAATGGGGACTGTTATGTGATCCTAAACTTTTTGGTTACAACCCATAGCATTAATGATACACTACAAGGAAGCTGTTTTGCTTATTTATTTTGTCTTTTTTATATCGATTATATATTTTTTTCTTACATAATTGTTTACCCCATAGTTCTCCTACTACCACATCACCTGTGAACCATTATGATCCCTTGTGCTCATCTCTTCCCTGATTTTGCTCCCCCTCCCTTGCTGCATGCTTTAGTTCTGTTATCAATTTGCTAGTTTTAACTTAAAACAGAGGCTTAGCTGGGCATGGTGGCATGCACCTGTAATCCCAGCTACCTGGTAGACTGAGGCTAGGGCTCACTTGAGTCCACGGGTTCGGGACTACCTCAGGCAACATAGCGAGACCTAGTCTCTAAATAAATAAATAAAAATGGGCTGGGCACGGTGGCTAATGCCTGTAAGCTTCAGCCTATGAAGCGGCCGGGGCTAGGGATCGCGGTTCAAGTCCCCCCTGGGGCCCGTAGCGAGACCTAGTTCCAAAAAATAGCTGGGTGTGGTGGCGCGCACTTGTAATCCCAGCTACCTGGGAAGCTGAGGCTGGGGATTGCTTGAATCTGTGGTACCCTGGGCAACGAGAGCCTGCGGTTCCATGGGCAAAAATAGCGAAACCTAGTCTCAAAAAAAAAAATTTTAAAAATAAATAAATAAATAAAAATAAATCAGAAACTTAAAGAAGTTAAGGGAATTGACCACTAAAATCACATGGCATTAAAATGCAGAAGCCCAGGTCCTTGTGACTTCAGTTCTTTTGTTTTCTACTATGATGTGTTATCTAGTCCTTCTTGCTATAGAGAGACTCAGGGATAGGGGTTCAAAAAAGAAATGTTTAAGAGAGAAGCATGGGTTAGAGTTCAATGTTATGAATGTAGACTGCTGGATAAAACATTCATTTTTCATAACTTAAATACCTTGCCCTTAATGGTCTATAACTATGCCATTTTGAATCAGGAACTAATATTACCTTTAAATCTTTCGAGTCAGAGTTTACGGCCTTCTCACCATAGAAACCCTCAAATAGGGGGTCGTGTTCATTTTAACACAAAATCTGGTGATCCAGTTCACATCTGCAGAAAATTATTTTCTACCTATCCTGCTACTTAACAGACCACACAGCAGTTAGACCTCAAAGTGAAAGGTGGGATTGTTCAGGAAGGGAGCAGCAGGAGGCTTTACTCTATCAGTCAAAAAAAGACCTGAGATCCTGTCATCAATGTTGGAGTCTTTGTTTCTATGTTTGTGAAAAAGGATAGACCCTCCTTAGCAATTTAGATTCACCATGTTTTCAAGAGTTATACACAGTGATATGAAAGGGCTCAAACCAGCTAGCAGGGCAGCTGGAGACTGTGAGCTCTGAGATCTGAACCAGATCACCTGGGGCCCTTGTTGGATGGCCAGGACTCCTCCCACCCCCATTTACTGGTGTCTCTGTGGCGAAAACCAAATAAGGACAAGTTTTGATCTGAACCAGCTACAAAATTGATCAGAATTTTGGTAGGGGTAGGGTCTCTAGAGGAACAGGGTTCTAAGAAGGTATCTTTGGAAAGACTTGCAGATCTGGGCACCAAGTCCAGGAATCATATCTTATTAATTTTGTCTATAAAATAATTTAAATGCAAAACATCCATACATGTATAGATATCTGCAGTACTACTATTTAAAATAGCAAAAATTTGAAAAAATTTGAATCTAAGGCAGAGGAATATTTATGTCAATTCTGATATTTCAATTTAGTGGAATATTACAAGTCCATTAAAACTATAAGCCACAAACCCACATCATAAAGTATACATGAAATATGTGTTGGGTAAAAAATGAACATAGACTCATGCATATTCTATTATTTCAGGTATAGCTATGGTATAGATATTTATAGATGTAGATAAAAATTGGAAGAGACTTTGGAGAAAAGTAAAGGATGGTAGCTATGTGATATTGTTATGGATGTGTTTTGGTAAACTTTAATCACAGGATAATAAAGTACCAAGCAAAAAAATTTGCACTTGGAAAACCCAAAGATAAAGATTTTTAAAGCACTGAAACCCAGAAATATGATATGATAACAGAATGAGTAAGCAGTTTGAGATCCTTCCTCCTTGATTGAGTGTGAAATGACACTGGGAAATGAACATATTCTGTTTACCTCCATAGAAATACTGTGGTTTAAAAAAAAGTTGCAGAATGATGAGTGAGTTTTGCTTAGAAGACTCAAGCACTCTTATTTTGGAAGATGCAAGATTCTCACCTAAAAAGGCTGTCAAAGAGAGAGGGGCAGGAAGAGGAGGGCAATAAGCTTCTTTACCCAGCTCAACCTGATGCGCAAACTCATCACTGAGTTTATGCTAGGGAAAATTCTAGTTCAAATCTTCCAGAATGTCTCACTGATTCTGGAGGATACCAGCCCCAAGAACCCTCTTTATTTGTAGCTAAACACTCAAAGGTCACTTTTTCTGCCATCTGGCCCCGGGAGGAATCTCCAGACCCAAAGGGAATCATTCCCTGCTCTGCCCTCACCCAGAAGTTCTGACTGGCACCAAACACAGACCGGTCCTGAGCCTGCTACCCGGAATACCCTCCAGGAATGGCAGAGTCCCTTCAAAGACCCTGCAAGTTCAGTGTGATTGTTGGGGTGAATGGATGGAGAGGGCAGCTCTTCATTCTCTGATGATGCTTCATTACAAGAAATAAAGCAAGTAGAATGAGGGAGACTCTAGGGAAGCTTCCCACCTCCTTTCCACCTCAGCTCCACAAGGGGGCTAAGAACCTTAGAAAGACCCATTTGGGACAGTATAAATGCTTTTTCTCTGACTTAACAAATTCTATCCCATAAGAGCGGCAGCCAGCAGGGAAATGTCAGCTGATGGTGGTGAGTAATGGTGCAGGACTCTCAGCACACTTGTGGAAGCTTGCTCTTCTCTACCACCTCTAGTTCATTTAGGGGATGTCCCTTGAACAAAGCCTGCCTGTCTCGGTGTGGTCTAGGCCTCATTCATTGCAGAAATCAGCTTTCAACTTGGCAAGGCATTTGAGAAGGCCCTGCTTTCCACATTAGGGAAAGCCACGGAAGCTAAGGATTTGTCACAGCCATGTGCTAGGTCCAACATTCCTTTTGTGTTTTCCAGGGTAACTCTCTGCTCTGCATGCCCAATGTGCTCAAACTGTATTTGGAGAATGGACAGACCAAGGCTTTCAAGTTTGAAGCAAACACAACCGTGAAGGTATTAATAAACTTCAGTCTCCTGCCCAGTGAGAATTTGCTGGCTTCCCCAGGCATCGTGCCCTGCAGTGGCCTTGATGGTGTCACAGCCACAATGGTTTGAGCATTGACAGCAAGCCAAGCACTGTGTTATCTCTTGAGCCGCACAAACATTTGCAAGATGGTATTTTTTAACACCATCTTGCAGGAGAGGAAAACAGAGCTCACAGAGATGAGGTACCCAAGGTTGTATCGCAACTCATAAACCTTCACTAATGGAGCTTCTCTGCCTCTTGGAGTATGTGGCTCCACCAAGAGACTAGTATAGCTGAAGACCCAGGCTGAAGGCATCAAGGCAAGCCCTCCTTCACATGTTCTGTTCTGAACTGAAGTCGGTTTAAATTATATTTGCAAGTTCCCCCATAGGAGATGCTCTGGGGTGGAGGGTACAGAGCTAAATGGTCTCTGTCTTCAGGAGCTTGCAGTCTAGTTGAGGGAGGATTTACATTCAAAGAGCTCTCAGTATTCTAGTGCAGGAAGAACTAAGGGCTGTCAAGAGTGAGGTGAGAAGATACTGTGCTTGCAAGGGATAGAGCACCAGCTTTTCCATCCTGCCAGGACATCAGAGAAGGCTCTGGAAAAAAGCTGGACTTGAGTTCAACTTTGAAGGGAAATTCAGAATTCTACAAGGGCAGGTAGGGACAAGGCTTTTTAAGGGAAGTCATAGAAATAGCACAAGATCTAACAAGATAGCTGTTGTCCTGGAAATCAACACCTCTGTGGGACTGGGGCACTGGACAGGACATTTTTCTTGCAAGGGAGAGAAAGATGATACAGACCGAGTGTGGAGGGCCTCAGAGGACAGAAAACAGGGTTTGGGTCCTATCCATGTATTATAAGGGATGATACTATAGTTTCTGAACAAGGAAGTAGATCATGGTAAAGTGAGCCAAGACACACACATGCGCATTTGAACATGTACTTATGTACACATATGCACACACTCATATATGTGCCTTATCACACACATTCAAATAGAGCATGTACCCATGCATTCCTACAGGCAGCATTCTCTCTGACATCTTCCTTTGGCAGCCCACAGAGCTGCCCACTGTCCTATCCCCTTCTCACCTCAAAAGAATCTGGAGAAAACCAGACTGAAGCTGGAAAACTCTAAACCCAAGGGAGAAAGGAAGTGAGGAACAGGATTAAGTATTTGCCTCATGTCTGGTACCCTCCCAGACACTTGCTGGGGTATTATCTCATTTCATGCCTCCCTGCAACCTTGTGAAGTGACTGGTATTGTCCCCACTTTGCAGATGAAATAGCTAATTGAGGTCAGGTAACTTTTGGCTGACTTTAAACTTGGTCTGTTGTTGTGTTGCTGTGTTGTAACTTGCCCCACTGTCATTCTACAGCAAAGGGAAGTTTTGAAAATGAATTGGATGAGGCTTCTACCTCTGTCACCTTTGATCAAAGTGAATTGAAAGCAAAGGGAGCATTTATTTAAAGTGAGCATCCCTCACTTTAACCACCACTTTGATGGCGATTTACAGTGAAGCACACACCACAGAGGAATTAAAGATGATAGGAGGCATGGCGATGAAAGCAAGAATTTGGCTGGTGTAATGGTGGTTAATCTTATCAGCACTAGTCAAGCTTTTAAAAGTGAATCTTTTAGCTCTTTAGAGCAGAGAAAAGAGAATATAAAAAAATTACAAAAAGAAAAAATCACTGTCTTTCATCAGAGACACATCTCTTCTCCCTTACCAGAGGAGAAAAGTTGTTGGAAAACCATCTTTTTCTAAATATAGGAAAATAAAATAATACATGGTTTGACCCAGTGAGAAATTACTGATACATTTTGTTTGCCAGGTACCACCCACGGTCACACCCTTGGGAGGAAGTAGTCTTCGGGAGGGCTTGAGGTGAGATACCCAGACATATGAAAGAGGGTACATTGTACTCAGGACCTTGAATGTGGGACAGAAATAGCATGACATGGGTGCAAGGGGAAGAACTTATGGCTGGTTGTCAAGGGAAGACCTCTGGAGGATGGCAGCCTCTGAGGCTGACTTGGAAAAATGTCCAGACTTTTGACAGCAGTGGGCCAAGAGTATTGTGAAGATGCTATGGAGAAAGCACCCGGGGCACAGGAACAGCACCAACAGAGATGTAGGAATGAGACTGTTTGGCAAATGTTTGGAGCTAGTGAGTCAGTGTGTCAGGAGAGATGGCAGAAAATAAAGTAGAAGTGGATTGGCACCTGATACTTGAGAGCCTTGGATGTAATTGAAGAGTCTGGATTTGGGATAGTGGGTCACAGGAAACCACTGAATGTTCTTGAGCAAGGTGGACCACGATCAGTATGAGGCTTAGACAAATTCCTCTAGATCAGGGATCAGCAGTTATCTGTAAAAATCCTTTCGTGACTATTGTAGGCTTCTCATTCCATAGGGTTTCTATTACCATTACTCAACTCTGCCCTTGTAGCAAGCAGGCAGAACTGTGTCTCCATAAAATGTGAAATTTCCAAAACAAGCTCATGGCTGTAATTTGCCAATCCCTGCTCTAGATGCAAGGTGGAGGTCGATGAGTAAGTAGCAGGAGGATCCTTAAGGGTCTGGTCTGCAAAGCCAGAAGAAATGTGTGCACGCAAGCTAAGGTGGGCCTTGGAGGGAAGGGAATACAGGGCAAGAGACGGGCTCTCCATCGTGGTCAGTATGCAGTAGGCATATGTTGTTGAGTTACAGAAGCAGGTAGACTCCTCATAACTCAGTCACTGGTTAATTATGGAGGGTGACAGAGCCAGTGGGAAAAGGATTCAGAATCGGGAGTTATGGGGAGCAGGTAGCACCCAATGGCTAGGCACTTACTGCATCTAAGGTTCTGGCAGATCATCTGTGATGAGTGTGATGATTGTTCATCATGTGAAAGTTCATTGAGCATCAGTGAGTACCAAGCTTTGAAGATAGAATGGAGCACAGCATGGGCGAGGTTCTTGTTCTTAGTCAGGTGAGCAATGATAGCAAGAGAACAAATGTGATTACATATCAAGCTCTTGCCATCTGCCAAGTCCAGTACTAAGTGCCATGTACAGTACATATACCAACCCTGGGAGAGAAGCATTAGAATTATGTCCATTGTACAGATGGAAGTGCTGAAGCAGTTTATCCAGAAACACATAGTTAGTGATAGTCTAGGCCTAGAACCTACTTGCTTAATTTTATTCTTCCTTATTAAAAATAGAGATTACAGGTGCATGCCTGTAATCCCAGTTACATGGGAGGCTGAGGCTAGGGATCACTTGAATCCATGGGTTAGAGACAAACCTGGGCAACATAGTGAAACCTAGTCTCTTGAAAAAAGATCTTATTGAAGAAAATACTACTAAATAATGATGAGGAAAATTAATCTGTATCATGACATGGAGAAGAACAGGAACAATCACATTTAGATGAAATGACCAGAGGAGACATCTCTGAGGAGGAGAGGTGAGACATCTCTGAGGAGGAAAAGGAGGAGAGGTGAGACTTGTTTGAGCTGAGACTTGAAGGAAGAGGAAAAAAACAGCTTTGTGAAGAGTGATGGGAAAAGTGTGCCAAGCAGAGGGAACAGCATGTGAGACTTGGAAACTGTAGGGCTTGGTGTTAATCATCATTCCATCTTATCAGCCCTTCAGAGAAAGACACATCTTCTTCCACTCCACAAGAAGAAACTGAGGTTCAGCAATGCCAGGTCCATAGCCACCATCGTATAGCAGGGGGTGGGATTCTGTCCAGAAAGCAGTTGAAGATGCAGGTGGCAAAGAGAGGGCAAATCCAGAGACCCTGAAGCGAGGCCGGATGGCTTCAGCCTTCCCAGTAAAGCACAGGAGAGGGTGGCTGTGTGGGTGGTGCTGGAGCAGGGGGTGCACCGGTGGAGGGCCATGAGGGACCAGGAGCAGTCCCACCTGCTGCCTGATCAGATTCTGCTGTCAGAGTTGCCAGTGGACCTGGTCAGCATGGGCTTCTCTCTCCCCCGCTGCACCAGGGAGAGGAGAGCAGCTCAGAGAAGTCCTTCCTGCTCTGAGCCTGAGCATGAGGGCCTGCCTGCTCTTCAGTGACCCGTTTGCCTCTCTGTGCCTGGTAGGACATCATCCTCACTGTGAAGGAGAAGCTGTCAATCCGAAGTACCGAGTACTTTGCGCTGGTCCTGGAAGAGCAGTACAGCATCTCGCGGCTGCACTTGCTGCACGAGGAGGAGCTCATCCAGCAGGTAGGTGCTACTCACCAACTACTCACTCCTGTTCCTGGCAGGGGCACCTAGACCAGCCAAGACTCTTGTCTCAGCCTGAACCTTGGGCCATAGGACTCTCAGTCTGCAGGCTTGCCTCACTTTCTCGTGCCCTGGAAGGCACACATTTCTCTTCCTGATGGTCACAGGGCAAGAATCAGGTCTGATTTTCATGTGCTCCACTGAGGTCAGCAGTCCCCCATCCTATAGATGTGGAGGCAGAGGCTTACGGAGCTAAGGTACCTTACTCAGGATGACACGGGTGAGGGAGCCCCATCTTTCCCTTCTAGCCCTGATGATCTTCCCCCCATCCTGCTGCCTTTGAGATGAGGGAGGAGCATCTCTCTTATTTGTTGTGCCTGAGCTCTGTTAGCCAGACTTGGTCCCTGGGATAGTCCCTGATGACAGGACAGGGCAAACCTAGTCAGTCTATCTGGATCACTAAGTCCCTAGTCACTCTGTCATATGTGGTGGCAACAACTACAGCTGAACACAGGGCAGTTCAGCAGATCCTTATTGAAGTATGCTATGACAAAGTAGCACTTCTGGAACTGGAAGTGATCTTTTGAGCAGGGGAGACAGAGCAAGGCATGATATGGGAACCACTCTGCACATGCCTTGTTGCAGTTGAATTTTTGTCCTTGTCACTCATCTTTTCCTAATGCCACTTGCAGATTTTTGTTAAAATTTAATATAAGGTTTTTTTACCCTCTTTTTTACCAAGTGTTTTTTTTTAATTTTCTTACATAATTGTTCATTTTGGTACTATATTTGAATTCTCCCCTCGGGTGTAGTCTCCATAGTTGTTCCCCCACCACTGCACCCATAAACCATCACTATGGTCCCTTGTGCTCTTCCCTCCCCTGTTTTTTTGTTTGTTTGTTTTTTGGTTTTTGTTTTTTGGGTTTTTTTTTTTTTTTTTGAGACTAGGTCTTGCTATTTTTGCCTGTGGAACCGCAGGCTCTTGATGCCCGGGGTACCACAGACTCAAGCAATCCCCAGCCTCAGCTTCCCAGGTAGATGGGATTACAGGTGTGTGCTACCATGCTCAGCTATTTTTTTGGAACTAGGTCTTGCTGTGGGCCCCATGTGGGACTCGAACTGCGATCCTTATTCCCAGCCCCTTCATAGGCTGAAACTTACAGGCACGAGCCACCATGCCCAGTCTCCCTCCCCTGTTTTGATACCTCCCCAGTTCTCTTGCTAATGTCTCAGATCAGTGGTTTGCTTGCTTGCAGACTTTTTTTTTAAAAATCACTTCTGTCCCACTAGCTTTGGGAAAAATATCAAATGAAATCTGTAAGCTTGTTAAGACAAAAAAGTAAGATCTGGGCATGGTGGCACATGCCTTTAAGCAAAAACCTATGGAGCGCGGCTAGGACTGAGAATCACTTGAGTCCATGGGTTTGATACCCACTGAGGCAACATAGCAAGACCTAGTCCCCCAAAATAGCTGGGTGTGGTGGTGCGCACCTGTAATCCCAGATACCTGGGAAGCTAAGGCTGAGGATTGCTTGAGTCCGTGGTACCCCGGGCAACGTGAGCCTGCAGTTCCACAGGCAAAAATAGTGAGACCTAGTCTCAAAAAAAAAAAAGTAAGGTGTTAAATGGTATGTACACTGTACCATTATTTGTGGGGTAAAAAAGAATATCCATGTATAGAACCATGTGTGTACATGTGAGAAACAAGATGCAGAGAGCTATCTAGAGAGACTGGTTCATGGGGTCAGTGGGAAAGTGAACCTTTTCTAC
>PVHY01003826.1:0-32761 GCA_004024945.1 Uropsilus gracilis
GACGCCACAGTCTGCTCCAGGTAGGGAGCGTATCCTACCTGTCTCAGGTGGTGCGGGTGGGCTACCTGCTTCTCTCAGCAGGGTCGGAGTCCCCTTTGCAGCTGCCTCTTTTGTCCGCGAGAGCCTCAGTCCGCTCTCAGGACTTTGGGAAGGGCGCCGTTAACTCCAGGTGGGATCCTTCCCCACCCCCGTTATCCTACTCTGCCTTCTTAAAGGTACACTATAATGCCACTTTTCAGTGGGACAACACTACTCGATTGGTAGGCAGCCTGTGTTTACATGCCACTCATTTCTAGAAGCCTATAGATGAAAGCCGTGGCTTCTCCACTGAGTGACACCTACAGACCCTGGGTCTTGTGGGAATTTACAGCCCTCCCTTTGGCGAGCAAGTCACTGGTCCTGGGTAAAGCTGAGTTTAGGTGTAGCTCCTCCTTCTAGAAAGAGGGAAATTCTAATTCCAGCTAGTTCATTTCTTAGGAATCAAGAGAAGGATTCAAAGATCTTTTTTGATAGTTTTATTCATTGCTCTACAAAGGATTAAACAAAATATTGCACAGTGTATAATGTAGTTTATAGTTAAAGTGTTCAGCAAACACTACCTATTGTAATTATTTCAAGTTTGCTTTTTCCTTTTGTACAACATCCTTAAGAATCTCACGTGGGCAGAGTATCACAAGTGCTTGGTGGGGAAGTGTCAGCATCAAGGCAGAGTGGGGCACTCTCATTCATTCTATCATCATAGATGATGAAGTAATAGATGTCTCAAAACTCAAATGTGACTTCTGCTCATGACATGGCATCCTGGATAGACCTTCACATCAGTGTATCTGAAGGTGAATGGACGGCTTCATGAAGCTGGGGGCACTAGGACAAGGGGGAAGGTGAGGCAGTCAGGTCTAGTCACAGTCCAGGTGGGGGAGAGCAGATGCTGTGTACACAGCCACATCTAGATATCAGGAATCCTCATGGTGGAGGAAGAGAAGAAGGAGAAAGATAAAAAACTTACTCTGTGGACAGGTGAGGTTGATTCATGTGAGATAAATTTTCAGCAAGAAAGGATACTAAGAGATAAACACAGGCAAAGGGTGATAAGAATCAATCCATCAAGATTGCACACCTATTAATATATACACACACAACATAGGAGTATCTATATATATATTTTAATATAGAGTATATATACTCTACAAATATTATATATATATATCACATCCAATATAGAGTATAATGCTATATATATATATATATCAAGTATCAAAAGATTTAAAGGGAGAAATAAAAAGTCACACAATTGTAGTATAACCTCATATACTCTACCAACATCAATGAATAGATTATCCACATAGAGAATTAACAAGAGAACAGAGACCTAACTAGTGTTCCTTGTAACCTATCCTTTCAGTGAGCCAAAATTCATCAACCAAATGAATGAAGACAAAATATCTGCAATATATTCATACAGTGGAAATCACAGAGTAGTGGGGTTAAATGAGCCACAGCTGCGCAAAATGTACAACATAAACTGATTAGCAATGCAAAGTGAAAACACAAAGTTCCAAGAGCATATGGAATAAGTATACCCTTTGAGGAAACTTAAAGACAGCTCAACTTCAAAACGCATGCTATTTAGGCATACAAATGTGTATGCGCGTGTGTGAGTATATAAGTTATATCCTAAAGCAAGTGTGTGATGAACATAAAGTTCAAGATGATTACATCCCTGAGGGTCAGATAGGTAGGACACCGTGATGGCAAATAGGCAGCAATAGCTCTTAGTGATCCAGTTCTTCAGGTGAGGGGTTACCTCATAGCAAAGGGTTCATTCTTTTCATTTCAACCCCTTAAAGTTGGGTCAGCAATTACATGGCTCCTGAAGCTAGACTTAATTATTTAATCTTTTTAGGAAAATTCAGCCATCATCGTTCCTGAGACAAAAACCGAGGTTATCACCAGTTTTTCTGTGAATGGGGGTTGATAGCTTATCTTTGGGTCAAAGCAAGTTTTCATTAAATGTATTCATCTTTTGTAGACATGGTTTATATTGTATATTGTGTTTTCAATATTCACTAGCATATTTAGTATAACTGATACATTAATTCATCTCTGAATTGTTTCCATGGAGAAATCAAAAGGGAAAGATGAGTTTTAATGTCTTAAGGGACATTTTCATTGTTATCTGCAGAAGCCTCTGGCCATAGTCCTAGATTGTTAATCACCTCGGTGAACCCCAGTCCCTAAGGTCTACATCACATCATCACAGTAGCCCTTACAATTGTACATATGCTTCCCTGCTGCCTAATAATCGATCTCGTGGTACACAGACTTTTATGATGCTCTCCGTGGTTGGTATGACTAAAACCTCCCTAAAAATATGTGAAACAAGAGTATACCCTAAAAGATTTTGACTAATCTACCAAAACTATATATGTTTTATAATTTAATTGTTTTGATTGATTATACATATGTAAATTACATCATTGTCTACTCCCAGGTTCTCCCACCACCTTATCACCCATGAACCATCTTAATCTCTTGTGCCCATCCCTCCCCTGATTTTACCCTCCGCCCCCTCTCTTGCTATATGCTTCAGTTCTGTTGACAGTTTTAAGGGGTTTTTTTTTTTGTCTGTTTGCTTGCCTGTCTTCCCTATATCCCTCATATAAGTAAAACCAACCAGTACCTCTTTTTCTTTCTGGCTTATTCCCACTAAGATAACTCCTTCTAGCTCCATCCATGTTGCTGCAAATTACATAAGTTTATCTTTTTATCAAAACTCTATTTCATTAAACAGAATTCCTCGACTCTTCCACCAGTCCCATATCTAGTTTTGCTGCAAGATTCCCAGTAGATGCTTTAAGTAAAGCTTCAGCTTTTGCATCAAAAGCAACTGTGACTGTAGTGTTGGTATTGAAACACTTGGTCTCAAACCAGTATTTCTGGACTTCGACACCCGCCAAACAGGCAGTTTCCTGAATCACCAATAACCGGAAATGTGACGTGGACGGGAGACAAGCCTACGGAAGTCAAGAGAGGATGACCACCGTGAGTGCTGAACTGGAGGAAACATGAAAACATTGAACATCTCTGTTGCAGTGAGTATTCCCTGCTATCTCGATAGAGAAAGACTCACAGTAGGAAACAGATCCTACGTGGCAGAGAACTCAGGGCACATGGGCCTCCAACTAACATGAAAGGAAAGGTGGGAAAAGGGTATAAGTAAAGATAAACACAAGTCCCTGCCGCCTCTCAGTATTGAGGGTTAGGCTACATTTCAATGAGAGCAGTCTGTGGATTTTGAAGTTTCTCAGTGCTCGCCGTCCTCCGAGAGTTCACACTGGATAACGTCATTCTACATGTCATTGATCACGCTTCACATGCCCTGAAAAGCAGAAACTCTTAGAGTAGCTCTTTCCAGCTAAGGAAACTGAGCCTTTGAGAAGTTCAACCATTTCTCAAGTTTCCACAAGGAGGAAGAGGCTGAGGTCTGTTAAGAGGATCACAGGTCTGACTGCAGCGTCTAGGGTCTTAGTTGGTTTTTATTGTCCCTTCTTGCTCTGACATGTGTGCCAACAGCAATCCTCCTCTCATTCTAGAACTAATGAATGACCCGTTTTTTTATAAAATCTTCAAAAGTATGAATTGTTATTTCTCGTTTTCTCTCCATGAATATAAGCCCTACATTTTTAAATGTTGGTTCATTGTCCTAAGTTCAACTGAAGAAAAGTAAAATACAAAATATGCTATGTTGTTAGAAACTGAAATTCATACCACAAAAAATAAAAAATACTTTTCAAATAAGATGAAATTCATCAGGGAAAACTCTATTTGACCACATATACTTCTTCAGCTCATGCGTATCTCATTTTGAATACAAAATTCACTTTTAACTACAATTTAAAATAATTTCTAAAATTTCAGATCTGAGACTTCTGAGAATATTGAAAATGTTAACCAAAAAAAGAAAACTTATTGTGAATATTCTATAGTTGGGTTTACAGCATCAACTTGCTTTTAGGGTAATTCCTGACATGATGAACATCTAATATGGGTCCAGGGCTCTTAGGTGACCTGAAGAAATAATTGAATCAGTGTTGTCTAACATAATTATTTTCATGTATGTGGGTCAAGATGCTTTTTAGACAGAGCTCAGTGGCAGAATTTGAGCTCAGCATCTGAGGGAGGGAAACCAGAAATGCCTGATAATGAAAGATCACACCGTTTCAGGAACAGCTGACAGTGGTCCTGGCTCTTCTCTGGGAGCATAAACCCAGCTGATTGTGGGTGAGAGCCTAATA
This sequence comes from Uropsilus gracilis, assembly GCA_004024945.1. Taxonomy (NCBI): domain Eukaryota; kingdom Metazoa; phylum Chordata; class Mammalia; order Eulipotyphla; family Talpidae; genus Uropsilus; species Uropsilus gracilis. The sequence goes on from PVHY01003826.1 coordinate 4,296, forward strand.
CTCACAGAAACATGGGCATATGCACATATTAATGAGCAAACAAAATATTGTTGTCTAGAGATACACATTGTCTACAGTTAACTTTTAAAACACAAGGCAGACCTGGCACGGTGGCACATGCCTATAAGCAGCAGTCTAGGAAACTGTGGAACTGAGGATCACAGTTGGAGTCCTGCTCGGGGCAACATAGGTAGACCTAGTTTCCAAAAAATTGCTGGGCGTGGTGGCTCACGCCTGTAATCTCAGTTACCTGGGAAGCTGAGGCTGGGGATCGCTTGAGTTCATGGTACCTCGGGCAATGTGAGCCTGTGGTTCCATGGGCAAAAATAGCGAGACCTAGTCTCAAAAAACAACAGCAATTACAAAAACAATGCCACGATCAGAAAAGAGACTTATGTACATAGAAGTGTGATGGAGGAACTGAAGAGAATCATTGATGACAGTGAAATTGCAATAGATGATGAAGCTCTGTGGCCACCTCCTGACTGGGTGGGCTGGCAGGAGCTTGAATGTGTCATTGTAGGTGAACACATTTCTGTCGCAACATCAAAAATTGGTTTCCTTATTGATGTCAACCAGTCCAAGGGTCCAGAAGGTTTATAAGTATTTTATTATGACTTCAGGAAATGAAGTGTTTGGTCTTCAGTCCTATGGATCACACTTGAAGAGGAAGCCAGTCTAAACTGAATTTTGGTGAGGACACAGAGGGGCAGTGGGCATAGCCATTCATTGCCACTCTCAGGGAATTTTTGTGTATATCCGGGCAGTATTGTTTTTATAAAGCATGCATGATTGTCTTTAATACACACGGGGGGAGATGCAGAAAAATTATTAAATACTCATCTACTTAATTATGTGATACAGGATCATAAACAGTGAAATGATGTCATTTTGCTCTCTTTTCTGTATTCTTTTAAAGTCAAAATGAGGTGATGGTTTTAACTACAGTTTCAAAGTACCAGAGGAACAACTCTAAATTAATAATTCATACCAGGAAAAACTGCTTGCTGTTTATTTGACAAGCTCCTATTAGAAGTATCTGTGCTTTTAGCTTTGCTGAAAGACCAGGTGAGTAGGCATTACACAGGTAGGAGCTCTGCACATCTGGGGAGAGACTAGTGCAGGAATTAGGTTATTTTTTAACTTGGGACAATTCAAGAAGTGACTGGTGGTTAAAGTGACTGGTGGATAAAAGATATTCAAAGATACTTAGGGCCTCTGGACATGTAAATAAAGATCAATAATAAAAGATTAGTTATTGTAGTGCCAAAAACATATGCACAAAAAAAGAGAGTGCTGTAGAAAGCATCAAAACCTGTACTTGAATAGTGTCTGCTGTGTTGGAGGAAAAACTGGAAGAGAAGCTGGTGATCAGGATGATAAGGTTTATGATCATGAGGCTGGAATCAGACATGTGGAAGAACAGAGGCTAGTATTTTCATATGAAATGAAGTAGGTCATTTCATTTTTCTCCTAGCTCAACTCCTTGGATCAGGAACAACTTGTAATCAAGTGAAGGTTGTGTCACAGTTGAGCGAATAGACAATTGCACAAAATATATCCCATCCTTAAATTCATGTAATTAAGTCTATGTATTGCTTAAACAAAATCCCTAGAACCATGGGTGATGTAGCATAGGAAGCTTTTCAACTATTTACAATACAGCATGATTAGCCATTATTTTAGAGCTCTACAGATCCCTTCAAATATGGAGAGGCTTTGTTTTTTGTTTTATTGATGCTTCCAATGGGGAAAGTAGTAGTGAGGTTAAAATACCCAGAGCAATTTTTTTAGGTTTAGTTTTACATGAAGCACAAAGCAAAGAAGTGGGAGGGAGGGTGAGATTGGGAGGGGATGCACACAAATTGGGAGAGGAGAGGGATGAGCACAAAAGTTTAAGATGATGGGTCATAGGTGACAAGGTAGTAGAACCTCAGGATATACAACAATGCAAAATAATATGTATGTGCAATCAATTAAAAAATTAAATTTAGTTTTCAAAAGTTTAGTTCTGCAGAAGACTGATTTTTTTTTCTATGTATTGTTTTTTAGTATTTACTAAGAAGAAATGGAATCAAACAATGAAAGTTATGGAACAGACTTAATCCTTCTGGGGTTTTCTGACCGACCAAGATTAGAACATTTCATTTCTGGGATGGTCTTCATCTTCTATCTAGTAACACTGGTAGGAAACACCACCATCATTCTTCTGTCTTACCTAGACCCCCAGCTCCATACCCCTATGTATTTCTTCTTATCCAATCTGTCTTTTTTGGATCTCTGTTATACAACGAGCATTGTCCCCCAGATGTTGGTAAATCTCTGGGGTCCAAAAAGATCTATTACCTATGGAGGATGTGTACTTCAATTCTTCTTTGCCCTTGTCTTGGGAGCCACAGAATGCCTTCTCCTGGCTGTGATGGCCTATGACCGCTATGCTGCTGTCTGCCAACCTCTTCACTACATGGTCATCATGAACCCTCAGCTCTGCCAGAGGATGGTGTTGACCTCCTGGTTAGGTGGTCTTGGAAGTGCCTTAATTCTTTGCTCCTTGACTTTGAAGTTGCCAAGATGTGGCAACCGAGAAGTGGACAATTTTTTCTGTGAGATGCCAGCATTGGTCAAGATGGCTTGTGTTTATTCAAAAGTAATTGAGATTGTTGTCTTTGCTCTTGGGGTGATATTTCTCCTAGTGCCTCTATCACTTATTCTCATCTCCTATGGGGTGATCACGCGTGCTGTCATGAGGATCAAGTCAGCATCAAGATGGCAGAAAATCCTCAACACATGTGGTTCCCACCTCACGGTGGTGACTCTTTTTTATGGAACAGCCATTTATATGTACATGAAACCACAGAACAGCACATCCCAAGATGAGGGGAAGTTTATTTCTCTCTTTTACACAATCATCACACCCAGCCTTAACCCTCTGATCTACACTTTAAGAAACAAAGATGTAAAGAATGCAGTAAAGAGAATATTGTGCAGTCCAAAATAGACAGCAAAGTTATGAGCTTAATGGAAAAACTCAGTATGGAGAGAGATAAAGAATAATATTAGCCTTGACCAAAATGATGACTGAATTCACTTATTCAAAGGGTGTTTCATGGTGTTTAACTTGTGTACCAGAAACTGTTGTAGATACTGACTTTAAAAATAGATAGGAAATGCAAATGTTAAGGTGATTGATAAATTGAGAGCCAAACCCAAATATAAAATGCAAATCATATGCTTGAATATTTTAGAACTAATCAGGGGAACAGATATATAAATATATAATTATGAATTGTGATGACTATATAAATAAAGAAAGCATTGAGGCAGATTTCACTTGAGCATTATTCTAATACAAGATAATACTGGATACTGATATTTCTTCCTAAACATAGAAATGTTTTTATGAGATAGAATGCTTCCTTCTATGCATGTGGTATTGCAAAGGAGCCTCTATGATGGAAACTAACTGCCCACCCATATCCTTTCTCCACTCTGCCTCTCATTTTAACTGTACCTAAGGTCACATAGTGTTAGATTTTCTAGCCTGATCTCCATCAGATAATGAATGATGCTTCTGGGTTATTTCTCAAATATGAAGCCACTTGCTCTCACTTCCTTCCTCCTCTTCCTTTTAATTGAAATATGAATGTGGAAGGTCCTTACCTTTGCAAAAAAAACCCAACAGATAGAGACATTTGAATGAAAACAAAATGACCCCAGCAGCATACAGTGCTTCCATATATTCACAAAAGAAAAAGCTTCCATATCACTTAGTATTAATAGAGTCACTAAATTTAGGCATCTCTCTTACAGAAGTTTAGCTTCTGCCCTCATTGGTTAGGAATTTGGACCTTTTCCTGTAAAGTGGTATGCTTCAAGAACCAGAAGCTTCAGTACCAGTAGCAATTTATCAGAAATGAAACTTCAGGGGTCCCACCTTAGACCTACTGAATCTGTGATGGAACATGGAGCCAGTAATCTGTTTATTTAGCAAACTTTACAGGTGGCTGAATGAAGTTTGAATATGATTGTTCTATAGAATAAGGAAATAATGAATGTTTCCAACAAGAAATTTAATTTTTAGTTCACTTCCTTTCTGATTGATATGTGAAAGAAGGGGATGCTGATTTCTAGATGCTTTATCTAAGTAGTATCTAAGTGTCCCAAATATCAGCCTCTATTCATATACAGTCCCTGAGAGACTTATTTTGCCTTTCCAGAAAAGGAAGAAAATAAGTTTTGTCTAAGGCTAGTTCAAGCCAAAAGAAAAGGTTATTAATTCTTATTTGATATTATCTTTATAAACAATGATTTCATATATTCTTCCTTTTATTAAGTGATAGTGAGATCATTTCTTCTGCTGGCTCCATCTTAATCTTATTCTTCCTTTTATTAAAATAGGGTAATTTGTTAGAAGCTTGATGCTCTCACTATGATAAAACAAAAATTTAGTGATCTCACATTATTTTTTTATTTTAATTTACTGATAGATATATTCAACATCTGGAGGACTCTATCTGGAAAATAAACTTCACTTCTCTACAAGTTCCTATTTCAGAAAATGAAAATCCTCTTACTATTGAGTGATTCCTCATGCCCTTCTGTGTCATTTGGAGACAGAATTAGCCACCACCTATATGAAGTATCTAAATGGGGACCTGGAGGGGTAGTGAGGATATGTATTCCCCCCTCTGCTCCTGAGTCCCTGTGGATCCCAAGTTTCCATAGTATGAATAGCTGTCATTTAAGGTTCTGATTGCTTTTGCAGGTATTACTTTACAAACGTCAGTGGTGTATAATCCTTGGTAAAAGTGATCTGAGAGATGAAGAGGCTGTCAAAGATAGTGAAAGCATAAAGACAGTATAAAGGTTATGGCAATTTAAGTACTGTGGAAGGTAAAATGTGTAGAATGATCACATTGTAGCCACTGGAAATGAGCATTGATTTCTGGGGGGGGGGGGTCAGACACATTTAATGAATTACTTAAAACCTCTTAGTCAGTTCTCTATGGTTAGTTAAGATCTTCACTCTTCCCTAAAGTCCTTCCAAGCTCATCTATCCTCCCTTTGAATTCCCTCCAAAATCTAACCATAACAGTATTACAGCCTTATTTCATTTTGTTTGTAAATAGTTTGAGTAAATGGCATGGGTGAGTTTTTCAACAATATAGACCTATTAATTCATCATTAATTTTCCTGTGTCTACATCCCTTACTGTCATCAATTGAATATTCAATAAATAGCTGTAAAAATTGTGGCATGCACACTCAGTGGAATACTACTCAGCTACTCAAAATGATTAAATAATACCTTGTGGAATACAGTGGATGAATGTTCAGGCAATTCTTCTAAATGAATTGAGCAGAAAGTGAAAGACAGTTACTGTATGGTTCATTTGTGGAAAGTAAGGAACCAAAGAAAGCATATTGACCAAACCAGACAAAAATAAGTTAGACTTTGTGGAAAATATACTGATTTACCATAAAATATAGGGAGAGGGGAAAAAAGGGTGGGGGGAGATCATCAGTGTCCACTGGAGCGCTGATCAGGGTACGTGAAGCTTTTGTACATATAAAAAGGTGAAGTTGTCCTCCCCAAATTACAGAACTATATAAAAAGTCCATAAACTAATGAAATTTCAGGAAAATTAAATTCAGAAAAATTTCTTAATTTAAAAATAAGACAGAATGTTTCTGTTTTCAGGTACAGAAGCAGCATTTTAAAAAATGCTGTCAAAGAATCACATAGCTTTAGAGTGGTTTTATCTGACTTAAAATGCATGTTTACAGTCACATAAAAACAATAGGCCACAGGTTAAGATCCTGTGAGTTCTCTATATCAAAAAAAGAAGTTTTCATCCTTGTTATTGATTCTTACCAGTAAAAAAATGTACCGTGAACTTCAGTAAAAATATAACCTGTTGCACAGATGTGGAGAAAAAGGAACACTCTTACACTGCTGGTGGGAGTATAAACTGGTCCAGCCACTATGGAAGACTGTGTGGAGGACCCTCAAACAATTGAAAATGGACTTACCATTTGACCTAGCAATTCCACTACTAGGAATCTACCCAGAGGACATGAAAACACTAATTCAAAAGGACACCTGTACACGCACGTTCATTGCAGCACTGTTTACAATTGCCAAGATTTGGAAACAAACCAAATGCCCCAAACCGAAGATTGGCTGAAAAAAAATGTGGTATATATACACGATGGAATACTACTCATCAATTAAGGAGGACAAACACATGTCATTCGCAGCAACATGGATGGAACTAGAAAGACTCACGTTAGCAGAAATAAGTTAAAAAGAAAAAGCCAGATACAGGATGGTCTTATTTATATGATGGATATAGGGAAAAACAAACAAACAAACAAATAAGAAAAAATAAAAACAACCAATGGGACTGAACAATGGAACGAGAGAGGAGGAGGGGGAAGAAGGCCAGGGAAGTGAAGGGCACAAAAGATCAGGATGGTTAACAAATGTTAGCGAAGTGGGAAAGCTCCAGGGTACACAATAATGCAACAATACAGGACACCTGTGCTCAGATGTTTATTGCAGCACTATTTATAATTGCAAGAACATGGAAACAACCCAAATGCCCCAGAACAGATGAGTGGATGAAAAAGATGTGGTATATAAACACTCATCAATAAAAAATGACAAATTTGATGAATTTATGGACAAACCTGGATGTACCTAGAAGAAATCATTCTAGCAGAAATGAGCCAGATAGAAAGGGACAGAAACCAAATGGTTTCACTACTATATGGTCAACCAAATGAAACTACACAAGGGGAGAGTGGGGACCAGCTGGAGCAGGTGGGGAGGGGAGGTGGTGGGTGACCCCCAGGGACTGAAGTGATGTGAAATATATATAAATAAATTATTTTTAAATGCAATAATGTAATATAAATATACATATATATGCAAATTTAAAATATATTTAATTTAATTTTTAAAAAAGAACAACCATCAGAGAGATAGTTGACATTCTCTGTGGATATCTCTTCTATCCTATCCCCCATTATAAATTCCCAGAAATAATACTCAGCTGTATTTGATGTTTGCCATTCCAATGGCATTTGAAACTTTTAAATCACACATCAGTAAATAATATATCATTTTGCATGGTTATAATTTCATAATTATGGTATTGTAATATGTATACCTATCTATGTAACTTGCTTTCTTACCACAAAAAAAATTTTTTTAATTATTTTTTAAAAATTTTCCTAAGATATTGAAGAACATCCCCATTTGTTACTTCTACTATTGTATCCAAATTTCAAGTTGTCTTAAAGTTTTAAAATTTGTAATATTTGTCATATTGATATTGAAACTGAGTGCCCCTCCCCCTTGTGGCAGTTAGCAGTTAACAAGATGCTCTTCCCCCATTACCCCCTTAGCTGTGGCAGTTAAACTGCCAGAAGTGGCAGTTGCAACAGGAAGTTGGACCAGAAGCAAGAGGAATAAAAAGGAAAGGAGAAGAGACTAGTGGAGCAGACAAACTTTTAGGGAGACAGACTTTTGGGTCGAGGAAAGAGAGAGAACTTTTGGGGAATGGAGAGAAGAGAATGGCAGGTGGCAGGTGGGTAAAGAGAGTAGCCCAAGTTGGGCCGGACAACAAGGCTGGGCAAAAGGCCCCTGAAAGAGCGAGCTGGAGGTGACAAGGAGCCATGGTATCTGGCAGAAGTGTGGCCAGTGTGGAGAGTATGGCATTGTAGCAAGGTGGTATGGAAAGCTGGTACCTGGGGATGGCCAGCAATTTGGAAAGCTGATTTGTTCATCAGCAATCGTGGAAGAAGTTTGAAGCATCTTGAATAAGTGGAACAGCGTGGAACACTGGAGAGAAAAGAAGAAAAGAGAAGACGCTGGAGAAAGACTGGACTTTGTGAAAGTGTCTACCTCTGAGGTTCAGAGGAGCAAAGGAACCATCATTGGACTGTGTCTTTGGGACCTTTGGGACTAAGAATGGTGACTGGGGTAAGATAACTGCCACGTGTGGCTTTAAGGACTTTTTGTTTTCCCTGTTGAACTCCCTGGTTAATAAACCCTGTTGTTAAACTGCATTTTGAGTGGCAACTGCTACACGCGCAGGTGAAACGGACCTGAGGCTTGTCAGTTGCAGGCTTTTGCATCCCTCCTTTCGAACCTATTTCAATATCTTGCTGTATCGTAATCTGCATATTGATATCTTGTTGTATCCTAATTTTTTATATGTATGCTTTAAGCCTGAAATAAACTGTATAGTTTTTTTTAAAATATCTGACCCGTTGCTTTCTAATTGCCATTATTTGCCAATTTATTCATCATCCCTAACCGCAACATTAGCAGAACGCATGGTATTTCCATTTGGGGCCCACTGGCCCTGGATCATTTCCAAATTTCAAATTCCAAAGCGAGTGCAAGGAGTTTGCGCCCCAGTCAGAGAGAGCCCTCCCAGCTCTCCTTTACCATTCCCCCTGCTACCACTGGGTGGCGGTGCTGAGACCTGGTCCTCTGCATCAGCTCTAACCGTTGAGAGCTAAACAGTGCGGATTCCTGCCCCGCCTGGGGGGAGGGAGGGGCTTCTAAGGAAGTACTCCCCCCCCCCACAACCTCCCCAGCTTTTTTAAGACGAAAGGAGCTCCGTTAGGTGTCTCTGGAGGCAGACCATCACTGTCACGTTTTCCAATCTGAAAAGCGCGCGTCTCCATCAGGAAGCATGAGAAACAAAAACTCATGTAACCTCGATCGAGGGTCCCTTCCTCCTTGAGGAGCAGCTTCTCGGTTTTGCGACCGTTTTCCCTTCCCGCGCAGTCCTCCCACTGAAAGCGGCTGGGTGTGCCCGATCGCATCCCCCGCGAGAGGGCGCTCGCACCGCGCGCTCTCCGTGCCCGCGGCGCGTCAGCCCAGGGCCGTGCGGTCCCTTGCCTGACCTGGTGACCCTTGCAAGACCCTTCCAGCGCCGTGGACACAGCCGGCCCGGCCTCAGTCTCTGTGGCAGCTGACCCCGGCTCTCACGTCAGAACAAGCTGAGAGGGCAGATACTCGTGACCACCACCAAGCCCTGAGCTGATGGAACTGGGGCGGGGTCTCATCTGCCCCACCTGCTTGAAGGACTCACCTCGAGCCAAGAGGAGAGGAGTGGGAGCAGGGGTGGGAGGATACCAGACTCCAACCAGAGACAGGGAACTCGTGAGTAGGGGAGCCCGGGGACTGAAGTGAAGGAGACCTCCCGCCAACCAGGGTGATGGAGGTGGGAGGTCCCAGAGAGTCTACCAGCCACCAAATGTTTCCCAACTTGAATCTGAGGTTTCAGAAATGCAGAGCCGAACCGGTGGTCCTGGAAGGAGAGGCCTAAGGGCCTGCATCCCACACAGAGTCAGAGAGGGAGTTTGAAAGCACAAGAACATAGTCATCTTTGGTTGCAGCCCACTCACCCCCACCAGCTTCTACGGGAACCTCTCGGGCAAGAACAGACACCCCGTCTTTTTTTTCCCTAAGCTTCAGTGATTTTTTTATTATTATTATTATTTATTATTAATATTAGTATTATTTTATATTGTTGTATTCTCCAAGGTTCTCCCACCACCATATCACCCGTTAAGACATCATCTTGATCTTTTGTGCTTGTCCCTTCCCTGATTTCCTTCTCCCTCCCTCCCCTTCCCTAGCTATATGCTTTAGTTTTGTTGTCAGCTTGCTAGTTTTGACTTTTTCTTGACCTTTTGTTTGTTTTCCTTATATCCCATCTATAAGTGAGACCATCCGGTTTTTGTCTTTTTCTTTCTGGCTTATTTCCCCCAAGCAGTTCCATCCATGTCATTACAGATGCATCAAATTTGTCTTTTTTGATAGCCGAATAAAATACCATAGCATTTTCATCCATTGGTCAGTTTGGGGATATTTTCCCAATGACACCACAGTTAGTTGTGGGGTGAGAGGAAAGGAGTGGACAGTTTCTGATGGTGAACCTCCCTCACAATTTCCTGATCTGCAACCTCCCTCACAATTTCGTGAAAGTTGAACAGACCTCTGATGATCTTCTGTTAAAGAACAAATGGAGTTTGGAATATCTGGAGCAAGCTCCTTTGGGTTCACCAACTGGAGACACTTTCTGAAAAGTAACCACATACCTCCCTGAGCTGGATTTGTCAACAAGGACCATTGGAATCCATGGAATTCTAACCTAGGCTTTACTATGTGTGTCAGAAAGTTTGGCCTTGAATCATATGCCATCCCACCAGCAGAAGAGATGTGTCCAAGTTTCTAATTTAGAATTCAGAGAGCTCAAAGTCATGAGCCACCCAGGCGACTTCTCCTGATCTGTTCCCTTGTCCAGGAAGATGGGTTCCATTTTGCTTCCTAACAGAAATCATGTTTGTTCTTCAAAATTCACTTCATATAGGTCAGGTCTCCAACCAGCCTGGTAGATCTCACACACATACACATACACACACACACACACACACACACACACACACACACCACTGCTTTCCCACACTTCATGTTAGTAGAGTTCTCTTTCTGTTCAATGAAAGACTTGTTCACAATACCTGTCTCCTCCATTCAACACAAAAATCATAAAGGTATTAAGAATAGTGGTAATAAAAATTTCTGGAAAAAGATCACAGTTTGGGTGAGCACTTTCGTTCATGTCATTACTACTCAGTAACTCCATGCAGTAAACTGTTTTCTTCCCATTTTTCAAATGAGAAACCTGGCATTTGGGGTTGTTAAAATATGAGATCGTGTTTTCCTCATTTTTCATCTTCCATAAAGTGTGTTATACAAACCTATACTAATGAAGTCACAGACTGATTTATTGACCCCCAACTGTTGATCTTGAGCTCCTCATTCACATTCTGTCTTCTTCCTCTGTTTCTGTTATGGTCTTTGATTGGTTGGTTGGTTGGTTGGTTGGTTGGTTGGTTGGTTGGTTGGTTGGTTGGTTGGTTTTCCAAAGTGACCAGGTTATCAGTCTGTTGGATGAACCGGAAGTATTGTGCAAAAACACATGTTGGGGACAAGCCCACAACATGGTGGAACAGGGAGACTGAGAGCAATCACTCTCCTGAAAGATATAGCTTAAAAGAAGGAAGAAGAACTGATACAATGTCCCAAAAAGTCTCGAGCTCTAGCAACAGGTCAACAGATCACCTTTAGGAAGATCAAAAAACAGAGAGCAAAGACCCAAGGGTGTCAAACAGAGAGGAACAGCAGATCCTCTCAGGTCAGCAGCCGCTTCGGCCATTGGCGCACTGCCAAGTAGGCACCCACAGCCAGCTGAAACTGCAGCCAGCATTGTCATCAGCATCAACATCTCCTCTGACCCCAATGCCAGCTGACTCCACGTGGGGATACCTTGGCTCCTGGGGAGACTCAGGGGACTGAGGCGACACAACACCAGTGTGGCTGTTTGTGGTTCCTCCAGAGCCAGTCACCAATATTGAGTTTATCACACTGGGAAGGAGGCACCCACAGCCAGCTGAAACTGCAGCTGTCATTGTCATCAGCAGCAGCGTCACCTCCAACCCCAGCACCAACTAATCCCAGCTGGTAACACCTAGATTGCTGGAAGGACTCGGGAGACTGAAGCTATGAAGCACCATTGCGGCTGCTTGTGGCTCCTTTGGAGGGAACCACCACATGAACCATCAGCACACCATCAGAGAGGGCACCCAGAACCTCCTGAGACCATGCTGACTACAACTGGGGACACTCGGAGGATTGAGACTCTGTGCCACTGTTGCTGCGGTTCACTGGTGAGAAGCCTTTGCCCTGGCTTACACTGGGCACAACAGAAGTCCCCTCACCACACACCATCTCCCTAAAGATGCCCCAGAAAGCTCAGTTGGGAAGGTTAAAAGCTTACTGGCTAAGAACGATTCACCCAACTGGGAAGAGCCAGTGAGTAAGCTCAGCTGAGTAGTGCAGAATTCAGCAAGGGAGAGCCCCTCCACCCAACTAGAAAAAAACAAAAAGCTGCCCATTTCTCCACACACGCACAGACTTTTTTTTTCTTCTTTTTTCTTTTTTGTTGTTGTTTAGGGATTTTGTTGTTTTTGTGTGTGTGTTTTGGTTTTTTTGCTTGTTTGTTTGTTTGTTTTGGTCCTGTTTTGTCTTAGGTCTTTTTTTCTGTGTCTGTCCTTTTGGTTTCTTTCTGCATTGTTGCTCTGTTTTCTTTTTTCCTTATTTTTTATCCTTTTTCTTAATCTTTTTTCTCTCATATTTTTTCTTCTTCCCCTTCTTCTTCCTTCTCCTTTGAACACTACCCATTTTTTCACTTTCTTCCTTCTTTTTCTTTTCTTTCTTCATTCTTCTTTCTCTCTCCTTTCTCCCACTTCTCATCTCTCCTGGACCCACAACTTTGGAAGAAAAAGACCTTGGGAAGAGCAGCCCATTAAGACCAATGGCACCACCCTAAGGGTCATAACATTAGAAGAACCTAACCTAGAAGAACTTCTGACCACAGAAGTTCACTCCAAGCAGTCAGCAGGCACCTCACAGCAGACTGATCCCCGCCTTGGCTTGTCAGTACCCTTGCCACTTATCAGTCAGCAGGTACCTCACAGCAGACTTATCCCCACACTTATCAGGACCCCAGACTACCCCCAGACAAAGGCCTGAGACCCCTCTCCTCAAGTGGAGGTTGTGGAATGTGACACAGGTAGAGAGATGAGCTTTAGATAAAAGGAACACCTTTTTTCTATCTCAGTCCCCTCTGGTACACTAGAAGGTGGACAACAACACATGTCTCACCTGAAACGCTTTCTAACCTCTTTGGAATGTCCCAAGAGATATATGACCTATTAGTAATGATTGTTACCCTCAAAGGCAAATTCTCCTGTTACCACCCGCACACCTGCTGTGTGTCACGTAAGCTTGGGAATCAGGTTGCTACTTCCTCATTAGCTCATTGTGATAATTTCTCTGACAGGGTATATAAGAGACTTCATAACTTCATTAAAGTTGGACCTGGACACACTTCCCAGGATCCCCTGTTCTGTGGGCTAGCCTCACAGATTGCTATCAATCTCTTACATCTCATTTCCTCTTCTTTCCGCAGCTCCTAACAAGAGTTAGACAGGAAGTCCAGGTGCAGACCATAGCTCCTATCAGCACTTGCCACAATAGAAAAGCGCCCAGGCAGGAGCTTCAGGAATGCTTCACACTCAAGCCCCTCCTGCCATTAACTTGGGAACCCCACCCAGTGACATCAGCCACCCAGCAGTCACAAGCCCATGCAGAAACCGTGGGAATATCATCTCCAATCCTAGAAGCCCAAAACAACCAGATAGGAGTGACCAGAAGTCCTGCTTGTCATTAGCCAGGGACCAGTTAACAGTAGCTGAGGAGGGATTGGCAGGGCTACCTTTCACTGCTACCTCTGTACACCAACCACTGCAGCCCAGCCACTAGACAGATACATCTGCAACTTGGCAAGGCCTCCAAGTAATCATGCCTACCAAAATCAATGGTACAGGGGCATCACAGACAGAACAACCTGAAAGCAAACTATGGGAAGGAAGAAAATCACAAATGATCAAATGAATGTTCCAGGGAATAATACACCACTAAAAGAAAGTCAGCCCCCTGAACTGAAAACCATGGACATGGAAGATTATTTCAACCTGACTGAAAAAGAATTCATAGTCACCACAAGGAAAACACTGAAAGATTTAAGAGAAAAGACAGAGAAGGAAATGCAAGAAAGAGATTTAAAAGAAAAGGCAGAGAAGAAAAAGAATGATGTGCAGAACACAATCAACAACCTAAAGAATGAAAGTGAAACTTTAAAAAATGGGGAAACTTAAGAAAATTCATAAAGAAAGAATAGAAGATATGGAAGAATGCATCAGTACTCTCGAAGACTCAGAGGTAAAAAGAATCCAAAAAGAAGAGGAGGGAGAGGTGCAAAGGAAGAAGACTGAAAAACACTCAAAGAACTGTCTGACGCATGAGAAAAGGAGACATTAGATTCGTGGGAATCTCAAAGGAAAGGAGACAAAGGAAGGAACTGAGAAACTATTCAAGGAAACAATTGAAAAGAACTTCCCAAATGTGAAGCCAGAAATGAAAATCGAGAAACAGAAAGCTATAAGAACTCCAAATTATGACAATGAAAGCAAATATTCTGCAAGACACGTAATAGTAAAACTTGAAAAAAATCCAAGACAAAGAGAACATAATGAAGCTGACAAGAGGCAAAAAACAGACAACCTCCTGAGGAACGAGACCAGCCGAAGAATTGTTTGAGTCTGCGGGTTTCAGACCCGCCTGGGGCAACATAGCGAGCCCCATCTCAAAAAATACAGGTGTGGTGGCACACACCTGTAATCCCAGCTATCTGGAAAGTTGAGGCTGGGAATCGCTTGAGTCTGTGACACCTCAGGCAACATGAGCCTGTGGTTCCCTGGGGAAAATAGCAAGACCTGATTTCAAAAAAAAACAAAAACAAAACCAGATAACCTATAAAGGAAAGACTATTAGGTTCACATCAGACTTCTCAGAAGTAGTGCTTTGGGCAAAAAAACAAAAAGAAAAAGAAAAACCAAAGATACTTTATCCTGCAAAGCTTTCATTCATCTATGAGAGTAAAAATGGACCTTCTCAAACCAACAAAATCTTCAGAAATTCACTTCTACTAACCCCCCCCCCAGACATATTATATTACAAGAAGTTTTAAAGTTTAAACCATGAGAGGAATGAACAAGAAAAGCATAGTATGGTGATGAATAAAACAAAAGAATGAACGAAATGTAAGTATGGACCACCACATATCAGGGTCAGGAATAAGGCAAGGCTGTTCACTCTCACCACTGCTTTTAAATATAACACTGGAAGTTCTAGTTAGAGTAATAAGGCAAGAGAAGGACATACAAGGAATCCAAACAGGGAAAGAAGTAAAGCTATCACTGTTTGCAGGTGACATGATAAATTTATAGAAAACCCTAAAAACGCTACAGAAAAGCTAATGAAAATAATAAAGCAGTTCCATAAGGTAGATAGTTATAAAATCAACACACAAAAATGAGTTTTCTTCTTATATGTAAGGAATCAATCTATAGAAGACTGATTTAAGAAATTAAGACAACCACTCCATTTACCATTGTACCAACAAAAATCAAACACCTGGGAATTAACTTAGCAAAAGACATGAAAGACCTATACAGAGAGAACTATAAATCATTGCTAAAAGAAACAGAAGACACAAAGAAATGAAAGATATTCATGGATTGGAAGAATCAACATTATCAAAGTGGCCATCCTACCAAAAGCAATCTACAGATTCAATGCAATTTCAATAAAAATCTGAATGACAGCTAGGCACAGTGGCACATGCCTGTAGACGGCAGCCTAGGAAGCCGTGACAGGGACCGGGCATCACAGTTCAAGTCCCGCTCAGGGCAAGTAGGGAGATCTAATTCCAAAAATAACTGGCCGTGGTGGCACGCACCTGTAATCCCAGCTACCTGGGGAGCTGAGGCTGGGGATTGCTTGAGTCCATGATACCCCAGGCAACATGAGCCTGCGGTTCCATGAGCAAAAATAGCAAGACCTAGTCTCAAAAAAAAATAAAATAAAAATCTTAATGACATTCTTTAAGGAAATAGAACAAATGCTACTGAAATTCATATGGAGAAATTAAAAAAACTTCCAAAAGCCAAAGCTCTCTTGACCAAAATGAGAAAGAATGGAGGTATTGCACTCCCCAATGTTAAGTTATAGAACAAAGCCTTAATTAAGAGAACATGGTTCTGGGATAAAAACAGACACACAGACCAATGGAACAGAATTGAAAGTCTATGGGAAAAGTCACATATGTATGATGAACTAATCTATGACAGAGGAGCAGAAAACACACAATGGCACAAGGATGGTCTCTTCAATAAAGGGTGCTGAGAAAACTGGACTGCTACATGCAAAACAATGAATCTATACTACTCCCTCTCCCCATACACAAAAATCATTTCAAAATGGATAAAAGACTTGGATGTAAGACCTGAAACCATAAATTATATAGAAGAAAACAGAGGCAAAACATTCCATGGCCACAGAAACATCTTGCAGGACACATCTATACAAACAAAGAAAATGAACAAAAACATTAATTGCTGGGACTGTATGAAGGTGAAAAGCTTCTGTACAACTTTTTACAGAGAACAAAACAGACACCCAACTGAATGGGAAAAAAATTTTGCACTCCACTTAACTGACAGGGGTCTGATATCAAAGATCCACAAAGAACTCACACAACTTAACAAAAGCAAAGCAAAAAGCCCAGTCAAAAACTGGGGAGAAGAGTTTAAAGGAAACTTCCCAGAAAAGGAAACACAAATGACCAATAAGCATATGAAATAATGCTCAATATCATTTATCATCAGGGAAATGCAAATCCAAACTACAATAAGATACTACTTCACACAGGTATAAAATGGCCAGTTGTGTAAAATTCGCCAGGCCCTCGCCCTGTGTCTCTATAAATACCTCTTCCTTTTGTTAATAAAGTTGTCTCATGGTTCATACTTCCATTTAACCCCCAGCTGTGGCTGGGCCATCTCTCCTCGTTGTTTCATTTCTCATACTTACATCTGGCCGCCAACAGCCAGTATCAAAAAAAAAAAAAAAAAAAAAAGTGGGGCGGGGGAAGGGGAGGAGGCAACAAGTGTTGGCATGGATGTGGAGAAAAAGGAACTCTTTTACAGTGCTGGTGGAAATGCAAACTGGTCCAGCCACTCTGGAAAGCTGTGTGGAGGACACTCACACTGCTGAAAATGGATCTACCATTCAACCCAGCAATCCCATTTCTGGGAATCTACCCTAATGATAGAAAATCATTCATTCAAAAGGACACCTGTACTCAGGTGTTTATTTGCAGCACTATTTACAATAACCAAGATATGGAAATAACCCAAATGCCCCAAAACAGACGAATAGATCGGAAAGTTGTGGGGTATATACACAATGGGATATTACTCATCAATCAAAAAAGACAAATTTGATGTCTTTGTGATGTCTTTGTGTCACAAAGACAAATTTGATGTCTTTGTGATGTCTTTGTGGATGGACCTAGAAGGAATCATGGTAGCAGAAATAAGCCAGAAAGATAAATATTGGATGATCTCACCTATATATGGAGTATAGGGGAAACAAACAAACTAAAGGGCAAAGAAAAATTTTAATTAACTGTTAGCAGAATGAAAGCATAGAGCAAGAGAGGGGGAGAGGGGTAAAATCGGAGGAAAGATGAGCACAAGAGATTAAAATGATTGCTCATGGGTAATAAGGTGGTGGGGTAGACAATGATGTAAAACATATATAGTTAGATCAAGTTTTAAAAATAAAATAAAACACATGTTGGTTTTTTTTTTTTTCCTCCATAGCTCAAAACAGAAGGGGAAAAAATTCTCTTAACAGCCCATGTTCTCTTATCCAATCAGCTTTATGTGGGCAAGTTTTTTTGAGCATTTAACATATTCCAGAATGCTCTTCCTCAGACTCTTCCTCAGAAAGAAACAGAAAGAGAGAGCAAAGGACTCTTGCTAAATGCAGAGGAAATACAAACTATGGTATGGTGAAAAGAGAATGTTTGGGAAGCATTGCCCCAAAGTCTAAAGGTTGATTTTTCTGAGCAGCATGAGAAAGAAAGACACAGAATTGCTTCAGTATATACAGAACTTTGTCAAATTACGCTACTTTGATGCTTATGTCAAAACAAGAGTCCTTAAACAAGTTGATTTACTGATGAGTCAAAGTTTAACTCAAGGAAAATATTTGCAAGATGAGAAAGGAGTGTCCCAGCTCAAAGATTGCATGTTTTGCAATTTATGTGAGGGATGGAGAGATACATGGGAAACCAGGGAATATGCAATTGATGAGCAGACAAGAGCCTCTTCATTTAACATGACTATAAAATATCTTATTTCTGTATGTTGGTCAAGTAAGATCAGGGGCACCAAGGTGTTTGGAAGCTTGCAGAAAGATGGTGTATCAGACTATTAAAAAAAATAAGCAGGAAATAACAAGCAATCTGTAAATAGACTAAGTAACAAAGATTATTTTCAAGCTAAGTAACAAAGATTCAGACCCCAAGACAGGAGCCAGTTAGCACAGAGGCACCAAGCTTTGTCAAAAGTCAGGATGAGAACTTTTTCTCAAATACCAATCAGTCAGTTTCTCAAGTATGCATTTGGAAATGCTGAATATATAATTTGCTTACTTCGCAATTTTTTACAGCAGTTTTTGTATGATACTCATGGCCATCTCTATTGGGGGAAAAAAGAGAGAAAGAGAGAGAAATTGTACTTGCTTTGGGGAAGACAGATGGCGTTGGAGAGAGCCGGGCGCCCAGAAACCACTTTAGGCCACGATTAAGTTACTGTGTGGACATTTCTAGTCCGGGAGCTGTGAATCTCTGGGAAATGTACCTGCTGCTTTCCTCTGGTCTTTGGAACTTAAATCTGTGAAAGTGACGTCGTTGGTCATGGTGCACTTGGAATACTGAAATTGTTGCGGTTTCTTATTAACTGAAAGTTTAATGTTTATTTATTATTTACTTAGAGTCTAATGATTAGTATTTACTTATAGTTTAATGTTTAGTATTTACAAGTTTGCCCTTCATTCTCGGAGAAAATGCGGGAGTGGGGAGCGGGGTAATCTTTCCCTACTTGATCGAACACTTGATCTTATCTCCTTATTCGAACCGCAAGATCGGGAAAGCCGGGTTTTTTGAAACTGATATTTGAAGAAACCTCGGTATGTATAAACATGACTCCATTCTCCCGATTGCCCAACGAGCCAGCACAAAACGCTGTCCAACTATGGAAGGCCCTGCTGTTCTGACCCAGCCCCCAAAACGTGGACGAGAGGTGGCAACGCGGAAGACATAATTCCGAGCGCGTGGTTATATTGTCTAATGCTCCCAAAGTATGATTCCAACTGGGAATAAATTGTAGCTTTAAGTAAATCACTATGACAGTTCTCTCGACTTTAACTTATATAACTGTCGTCGTCCTTCTTCTCATACAACGGTTAGTCATTCGAAGACAGAAACCTGTTTTGATTTCTCTTTGGTTTCCTCGAAGTACTTGCTTTGGTACTTACTAATGCTGACGCGTTAGTTAAAACTTCGGCCATAAAGTCACTACAACTCATTTTCACCTAACACGAGCGGAGCCGAAATAGCTCAGTTGGGAGAGCGTTAGACTGAAGATCTAAAGGTCCCTGGTTCGATCCCGGGTTTCGGCAGGCCGGGCGATGTCTTTTATAGAACCCCTTAACCTTTCAGGTATTGAATTCATTTCATAGCTACACATTCAAAAATACACCTTGAAACCAAAAGCCAGCCAACTTTTTTTTCTGAAATTCATAAAGGCATACTCAAGAAGAATGTGCCATAAAATGATTGTTCCAGTAGGAGTAACCCAGGATGAACCTCACTACATCAGTAGATAAAAGAGGCAGAGCCAAATGTTCCATTCTCCTCTCGTGTTCAGCATCTACTTTCTTGGTTCATTATATTCCTTTTCCTCCAAACCCACCCTTTCTTCATCCCCATGAAGTGATTTCTCTAAGCTCTATCAAAGAGCCCCCAAAGGACTCTTTTGCCTGTCCATTTCTACTTCGTGACTCCCCCAAACTCTCCCGTTTTATCTGCCAATTTCTTCTACACAGGAGGCTTCTTCCAGATCATTACGGGAAAGGGAATTTGAACTGAGGGACACTATGTCTTCCCTGGACTCTCCGCTCCTCAACTTCAGTCTCTCCTCTCCATGGGCCTGTTGATGCTCTTTGGGAAAGGCAGCTTCTTGACCAACAACAGGTAAGTGGATAGAGAAGATGTGGCATATACAAATAATGGAATATAACTCAACTACAAAAAAGATGAAATTTTGCCATTTGCAACAACAAGGATGGAACTGTAGGGCAATTGAGTAAGCCAGGCTTTTCCCGCCATTAGCCTGTGCTGTTGCACCCTCCCCCTGACTGTATATGCCTGGCCCACAGTAGGTGTGCACATGTGTGAGTGGGCTCCACTGGGCCTGGGAAGAGAGGCTAAAAAGGCAGCGTCACCCTGTGGGGAGGGGGCAGGAGAGAGCACAGGAGGAGAGCACTCCAGAGAGAAAACCCAAAGAAAGGATGCAAAGATTCCTGAGGCCTGGGGTCCTGCCTCCCAATCTGCCCTGGCCTGGTCTGGTCCATATGAACAAGGTATCAACAATATTTTTATATCCCTGCTGGTTTCGTTAAATCTCTATGCAAATCCAAAAGGCAAATTCAAAAGCCATCTTTCAAAATAAAGTCTTAGAGAGTGAGGATAAACATGTTTTTTGTTACTTATGTTTGACTCATCATTTGAGGTTGATATATTGTAGAAAGTAAGGTCATCTGACAGGAGTTGTTACATGCAGTATAGATACAAAGTGTATCCAAAGTGTCCCTGGAGTTGGCCCACTAGGTGCAATCTTCACCCTAGTCTCAAACCCAGTGCTGTTGAGTATGTTGGTTGTCATTTTGCAAGTGAAAACTTTGAATGGACTCCTCTCTGTCTCACCTGGCAATTTAGAGATTTGGTACTTTCACCTGCCTTGTCCGCCATGCCCAGTCCCAATCCTTTCCATATATTGTGGAATCCTCTCTGAGTATCCATCTCCCTAACCCAGTTGTGTGTGTCCTTGCATATATCACTAAAATAACACATTTTTTTAGACACAGGCCAGAGCTGTCTGAGATCTGCTAGCATTCCCATAGCAACCAATATCATTTTCATCACCCAAGTTCTCAGAAAATAGGGTCCCAATACCCAGAATGTGAAAAATTAAACCAGAACTATCTTGGTACAAAACATAAGAGTTAATCTACAAACTATGGTGCTCATGACCACACAGAAGTGTCTTTATCTGGGGTTTCACTTTTCTGGGTTTCTTTTACCAATGGCTAACCATCTTTTCCCCATGGTCCGAAAATAGAAGGTGCAATGGGATATTTTGAAGATGAAGAATACAACAATATCTGTAAATATTTCTAGTACTACCTGTCCAGAAGGAAAAGGTTTAGATTTAAGTTTTAGGACACCGCACCTCCCCTCAGGTGGTCCAGGAACTAGCTGATCCCTAAATGATGGTGATACCTTTTTTAAAAGGGAGAACAAAGACAGAACAAAGATTGGAACTTGGAACCCTGCAGCCTACAGCATTATGGAAAAGGCAGTTTTTTATTAAAACCTTCTATTATTAGCTATTGTTATTAATCTTATCGTGTCTAATTTACCAGTTAAACTTTATCATAAGCATTATAGGAAAAAGTAAATTTCTGTTGCTGTAAGGTACCTAGTTTGTGATTTGTCCTGGTGGCCCATCTCTACCACCCGAATCACACACTTAGCTGTTTTTGCTTTCTTCACAGCACTTATTACTAAATGAAGTTGCCTTGTGTTTATATTCACTGCTCCCTCTTTCCCCCAAGCCCACAGATCACCAGATTGCATGTTTTAAGTGTTGCCACTGGATAAATTTTATCTACATGTGTATTCCCCAAGCCTTAACAGCATCAAACAAGCAGTAAACTTCTGTCAAATAAATCAATGAATTCATCAGCATACTAAATGTTATTCTGTTCCTTCCACGTTTCCTATGACCATCTTACTCTTGGAAATTAATGTCTTGAACTTGAAATTTTGCAGTAATCCATTCAGGAGTCTCACCTACTGGAATTCCTCCTGCAAGTCTAGTGGTTGAGCATAGGGGCCAGTCCTTGTCCTACTCTGCAAACTCTCGGGCTCTTGGGTTGTTTCTATTTCAAGCTGCCTCTCTCAACAGCTCACTCTGATGTGGACTTGGGGAGGCATATAAGGTTGGAGACATCTTTGTGGTGCCTTCTGAACCCCCACTCTCTGACTCCGGGGCCTCCATGTGCCAAGTTATTTGAGAGGCCAAAGACCTGCGTGCCTGCTGATTCTGACAACTCCTTAGAAAATGACTGCTTCTGTTGGAACCATCACTATTTAGATCACCTGCCCTGTCCTTTGTAGAACCAGGCACTGTTTTTAATTCACCAGTGAAACCAAAGTGAAACCAAACATTAGAGGCATACATAGTCAGGTGAACAGAGTACAGCCACACTGGTGACTGATCGACATATTCTCGATGTAACACCTTTGTAGAAAGCACATATCCTTAGAAGGTTGCTCTTGCACCTGTCATCAAAGAAATGAAAGCAATAACAGAGCAATGACCATATTGGAGAGCGATGGTCCGCTGCATCACCACCAATAGACCAAGTCAAGTTGAGCTGACATAATTGAGCTGGCCCATGTGGTCACCCCTTGGTGGAGCTGGGACATGGAGTGCTGATGACGCTGTTTTCCTAAGTAAGATACTAATATCACTGATCAGGTGAGAGTTTTCAGTCGTATTGTATTGTATTTTTGTTTTTGTCCCCTCTCCTGAATGTGTACATCCAGAATCACCCTCTCAGTCAACCACTTTTGACTCTTGAGTAGATCCCTTGAATTTCATTTTTAGAGAACACAATAAATGGCAAACCACATCTTTTGCAAAGATGGTTTGATGTTTGTAGTTAATTGGAATTAAATGGTTAAGGGTAGGGTTCTGGCACAAAATGTATACAGGGTAGGGATACACACAACGTGTACTCTGCAACATTCCATACATGTTAGATCTTTGAAATCATTCCTCTGAGAGGGGTTTTTCAACTCACACTCTTTAATTTGTCTGTCATTGTATATATTGATAAATCAGGATGTCTGACCCCTTTTCTTTTGGGTTTTACAATCTACAGACTATGTCCCTGTCCTGATAAAACGAGGTATACTAGATTTTCAAGGGTGGAATCTGAGTTAAAATTGGGAATGGAACGCCCGAACAGGGACTTGAACCCTGGACCCTCAGATTAAAAGTCTGATGCTCTACCGACTGAGCTATCCGGGCTCCTCAAATTTCCTCTTCCATGTATAATCTAATGTGAATAACTGAACCTGGACAAATGTCCTGACTTTCTTTTCAAATTTTGTCCAGGTTCTTCTTTATTCCAAGGCCTACCTCTTCCCCTTTCACTAGAGCTCATGGCTATTCCTGTCCTCAGCTCATGATTAAAAAAAAAAAAAGAACTCCCATCTTTAGGTAAGGTAACCTAAACAATATCTTCTCAAAGATATATGTAACTAGCAACATCATCATCTAAGCAGTGTTTTCCGTTTTCAAAAATGGTGCTCCAGGTTCTCCCTAGATTTAAAGAATACCTAGCACAAACAACTCTCAACAAACAGGGTCGTAGAAATTTTGAGAAAGAAGCTCTGCTTTTTTTGTTTGTTGGGTTTTGTTTGTTTGTTTGTTTGTTTGTATGTTTGTTTTTGAGACTAGGTCTCGCTATTTTTGCCGGTGGAACCGCAGGCTCACGTTGCGGGGGCACCACAGACTCAAGCAATCCCCAGCCTCAGCTTCCTAAATAGCTGGGATTACAGGCTCGCGCCACCACACCCAGCTATTCTTTTGGGACTAGGACTCGCTAAGTGGCCCCGGCGAGACTCGAACGGCGATCCCTGACCCCAGCAGCGCTTCCTAGGCTGCCACCTACAGGCATGCGCCACCGTGCCCGGCCTAGAAGCTCTCCTTTGCCCTTGATTTGCATCAGGAGGGAGACATCATCTCCACAGTGAGGAGTTTACCCTTCAGAAGGCATTCAGTCACTAAATGAGCAATGACATCACCAATGTTTAGACACTGTGATAAAGACATCATGCTCAAAAACAAAATACGGGTTTTTACATGAGGTTTAGAAGGATAAAGTATAACCTTGGGACTTGAGTTTCCAAAGGAAAGGAGAGAAAGCAAATGCACTGGAATAGCTTCTAGGACATGCTAACAGTGCAGGGAAAATTAAGAGCTGGCATCATTGTTACTTTTTATTGTCAAACAAAAGATCAATTAAGAACATTGTTTCACTATTTGGGTTGTACCTCTTTTTTTTTTTTTTTTTTCAAAATCTAAATATTTTATTCAGCATTTCAACATATTCAAGGAAGAAAAACTATATGAGCATCTTTTTTTTTTTAACCTTGAAAATCCCTTCCTACCTTCCATTCTTCCTTCCATTATTCTCCCCAGTGGTTGTGCCACATTAAACAAATGATTTAATTTTTCAACCACTTTCCCCCTTCAATCCCACAACAGAAATGTCCTCCTTCACAGGTTTAGTTTAATGCAATTATTGCCAAGTGGGGCATTTATAGTTAGGTAATTATTCATGCCACGATTCAAAACTGGATTTGAGATGGTCTACGCAGCCACACCATCTGATGATGGTACAGTTGTGCTATTGGCTCCCCAGCCCACATCTCCAAGAAGGATAGGGGAGAAGGTGACCTCTTCAGGAGGCAAGAGAAGATCCCTCCCAGGAAATAATGTTTATCTCAGAGTCAAAGACTTGGAAGTCATCGGCTAGACAGACTGGTGACTCCGGTATTCCAGGAAGAACCAGGAGCAGGGCACTTTCAGATACCTCAAAGGGGGCAGGCATGTGGACAGGACAGCAAGGCAGGGACAGAGCATGACCCACAGGCTTGGAAGTTAGGGCTGGGAGTGTAGAATGAAGACAAGCATCACCTTTGCAGCAATATCAGGAGTATTGAATCAGGGAGGAAGGATAGGATCTACAAGGCTTCAAAAAAAAAAAAAAAAGATTTTGCAAGTTTCA
Organism: Uropsilus gracilis; assembly: GCA_004024945.1. Lineage (NCBI taxonomy): Eukaryota > Metazoa > Chordata > Mammalia > Eulipotyphla > Talpidae > Uropsilus > Uropsilus gracilis. Next base: position 29,001 of record PVHY01003826.1, read on the forward strand.
TGCCCATGCCTCCCCAAAAAAAAAAAAAAAAAAAAAAAAAAGTGGGTTAATGTAGGGCCAAAAATTATGTGAAAATACAACTTAGGCCATAAAATAAATTTTAGAGCTGCATAGTGATTATGTAGCAGGAGAAAAGGGAACATACAAACGAAGCCAAACACTTGGGCCTAGAGAACAGGGGCACAGGAGGTCAAGGTCGTTTGTTCCTCTTAGTTCATTTCCCTGGAAAAGGCAAAAATAAAACAGAGCAGGTAAGGGCACTTTGGACCTTTAGAAGAAAGCTGGACCATTTGCTCTACTCTTGACCTCCCTGTGGAAATCTGAACCCCCTGCAGCTAGGTTTGTCCTATAGGCCAGCCCTGAGTGATCAGACAAAAACAAAGAGGATCTTGGGGAAAAGTCAGCTCCCCAGCCAGTTAACATGGAAGAAGTGGATGTGGGAGAGTTGTCCAGACTTCTAGAACAATGTTCAAATGCTTGCATTCCGATCTCTCTGACCTGTTACACCTTCAGGTCAGCAGATTGCATCTCAGAACCATTCAACTGGAATATCCCAGTCTTGAGACCTGGGAATCAGTATTTTTAACAAGACTCTCTTAAGTGATTTCCTTGTATAAATTGAGAAATCCTAATAGTTTGTCTATTGCTATGCAATAAATAACATCAGTGATTAAGAAAAATGTATTGCACCTCATATTGCATATCATCCATATCCCCAGTACAACTCCACTTCTCCCTCTCCACCAGTAAGTTTCTTCACTATATCTTGTATGGAAGACAAAGATCAAGTATATTTGAATGGCATTTGCAAAATCCCCTAGTTCTATTGACAACTGGTAAAAAAAGAAATTGGGAGAACTTTAGAGTATTTAATTCTGAGCAAAAAAACACTTTCAGGACTGACCACTGTGACATGGTTAGGTTAAACAGCAAATAGTCCCTTTCAGTCTCATTAAAGCCATTTAATAGGGTTTTTTGGAAAAAAGAAGAATTAATGAATATTTGGGTCATTTCCAGTTTTGAGGAGGTACAAAGAAAATGATTACAAATATTCATGTACGTGTCTTTCAACGGACAAAAATTTCTTTAGGTGCATACCAAAGGTTACATGTGTACAGATTTTAGTAAGCATTGCCAACATATTTCCAAAATGGTTGGTCCACGTTACACTCCACAAGCAATGCAGAAGAGTTCTACTAACTCCATATTTTAACAAACACTGTGGTGTCAATTACTTAAATTTTAGATGTTCTCTAGGTGAATCATGCTACCTTTATAGGGGTTTTAATTTGCATTTCTATGATGAAAAACTATATTACCACCTTTTTTGTAAATTAAAAAAAAAGGAATATTTGCAAGCACTATTACACGCATAAAATAATAGGGAAAAAGATTTTCGAACTTCCTTTCTTCCGCGTCCAAGAAAACGTTGCGTTGCCCCCTCTGAGGTTCGAACTCAGGACCTTCAGATTATGAGACTGACGCGCTGCCTACTGCGCTAAGGAGGCAACTGGCATGCTGCTTTGCGGAAAATACCTACCAACCTCTTGGGAATAGGGTTCTTTGCAAAATTTCTGCACCATAGTGTCTTCGAATGAGCCGCAACTGTAACATAATTCGTGTCTAAAATACCCGAAGTTGGGGTAACATAGTCGCTCAGACAAATCAAGGGCGAACTACCTCCCAACCTGGTCTTCCGGCGAGCTGTTCTTCGGAGGCACCAGAGAGTCTGGAGGCAGGTACATCGCAGGTCGGATCTAGCGGCAGGACCGCATCCCCCAACCCCCGGGAGGCTGTGGGGAGCGCGCGGTCTCCGGCACCGAAGAGACGCAGGCAGCTTCTCTTGAACGGCGCCGGACTCAAACCAAGCGCCCGGGTTTGCACGCCTGAAGTCCGAGGGTTTAGTCCCTGCAGTAAAAAAGCCGGCCTGAGGCTCACGGCGTACACCCGAATTCTCGGTCTGCGAGACCCCTTTTCTCTAAGGGGTGAAAGCCAGGGAGCCTCCTTCAACACCATCTGCGGCGTCCCTGTGCAGGGTCGGCCTGAGAGCTGGAGGAAGTGGAGGGACGGGCAGTTGGGTGGGTCAGGGGTTCTGGGTCTGCTGGGTAAAGGGTTGTGTGGGGCGTGGCGTGGGAACAACGAAGTGGGGGGGGTAATCGAGGCCGGAAACAGGTTCAAGTTGGGGGAAGTGTAGGAGGCACGCCGTCTGACAGGCGGTAGCGTGGCCGAGCGGTCTAAGGCGCTGGATTAAGGCTCCAGTCTCTTCGGGGGCGTGGGTTCGAATCCCACCGCTGCCACATCTTTTTCTTGTTCTCTTTATTTTTTTTTCTTGTCGGTAGTTCTCACAAGGTCCAAGTTTAGGTCAGTTCCTCTCCTCCAAGCACCTGTGTTTTCCCAGAGGCTAAAGAAGACCCACACCTGCCACCCACCCCAGACAGCCCAGTATATTGTGGGCCTTGCATTATTCAGTTAACAAAAAGGTAACGAGCACTATTGAATATGCTTTCAGCACCCAGAAGTATCTAACATAGAACAGACCTCATTTCATTCATTCGTTTCTTTTTAAATGTTTGTTTACTCAAGTCCTACATATTTAGTAGACCTTGCTTCCTTTTTCAGTCAACGGTGGACAAGTGAATAGCTGCCAATTTCCCTGAGTTGGCTGAAAAATGGAGACAAGATTGCCAGCTGCTGTTCTTGTCACCAGGCAGTCTTCTCAGTTCACATTCTGTGGCTATTCTACCCACTTCTCGACTTATCCCTCAACTGCCCCTCACATTGCACCCACGAAAGGCTCTCTCACAGCGCTGTATTTATCTGTCTTCCCCTGGACGCCCATCTCCTTCGCAGCGAAGTGCTAGGCCCTCTCCATGAGGCCTCCTTTCCACTAGGGCTCAGCCTGGAAGTACCCTCTGGAAGCCTCTTCTTTCATCTCTCCCTGCAGAATTACAATTAGGCACTGAGGCTATGGAAGACAGTCCCTGCCTCACCTCGACCCTGTGAGGAAAACAAGCATCTGATGCGAAAGAGTCCTGCATTAACGGTGCAAAGAGTGAGACTGGGCTGTAGAGGACATTTTATTTATTTTCATTCATTCATTCATTTTAACTTTCATACAACATTGATTATATTTGTGTAGTTATCTTCCTCTTAGGTATGGCCCTCCCTTCAATATTGTACTCCTAACACCCCCCCATGCCGGCGTCCCCTTTCCCTTTCCTCTGCAAGTCATTGGTTGATGTTTGACCCACTGTTCTTTTTCTGAAGCAGTGTCCTTTTTCCTGAGTGAAGACCTGCACTCCTGGGATGCAGCAGACCAGGTTGCTCACATATAGATACAATCTATATCACTGTACCTAAAGCAAAACATCATTTTAAATACATTGTTTTGGAGCAGACTTCCCCAATAGCTACAATGCACCATCACATTACTTCTAGAAGGACACATTCATTTTAATTGTTGCGGGTGGTAACATTTTAATTGTTACGGAGGTAACTGTTAGAGCACAGGAGATGATACATTTTACTTCAAGTGCTTCTGTTTGAACTGCTAGAATGAGTGAACATTGACTTGATAAGTCAAATGAGGGAATTCAGGAAGTCATAAATGAGTTGCTTTCAAATCCCTGTCATAAATACAGCGAAGGAGAAAGGCAAGCCGCTGCGAGGGTGCAGAGCCTTGGGCTAGCCTTCCCTTTCTAGAGGACCCTACCCTTACCTGGGCGTGGCGGCTTTGTGCTTGGGGGGCGTGCCCTGGCCAC